>JAUIMM010000677.1:2770000-2900000 GCA_031769625.1 Taudactylus pleione
GAAGAAGTGTAAAGGTTGCAGCACGCTGTATATTAGAATTTGAAATAATATACAATTAGTTGGGTACGGGATCCTGTCGGTCAGGACGGTCCCAACAGCAGCATTCCGACAGAATCCCGTCAGAATTTGGGAAGTAACCCTTACCCTAACCCACCTTTCCTGCAGCCTAACCTTAACCCTTCCCTCCCGCAGTATAACACATACCCCCCCCCCCGCAGACTAACCTCAACCCTCTCCTGCCGCAGCTCAACCCTCCCCCTAGTATCTAACCCTTCCCCTGCAGCCTAACCTCCCCCCCCGCAGCTGACCCAAACCCTCCCCCTAGTACCTAACCCTTCCCTCCCGCAGCCTAATCTAACCCCCCTCCCTCCCCGCAGCCTAACCCAAACCCTCTCCCTCCCCCTAATTCCTACCCCTAAACCTAATTGTAGCCCTAACCCTGATAATCACCATCAGGTAGTCAGCGGTTGGGATTCTGGAGCCAGGATTTAGACTGTTGTAAGGATTCTGACCATCGGGATGCTGGCTACATCCATATACAATAGTATGGCTTTCTCTTCTGAAGGCTCAAACCAAATGAAGTGTCTTGCGAAGGTTGCCAGTCATGTTGTCTCACATAGACTAAAGCTCAGAACAATATTACACTTACTACACTATTTTGTCATTTTGTCATATTGCACTTTGCTTGCTTAGCAGCATGTTGCCGGTAGTTCATCTCTTCCATTCTTGTTTACTGCTACAAGATGCTAGAACAGGATATTGCAAGTCGTCAGAGCAGCATCAATGCCATGAACGAAAAGGTGAATAAATTCATGGAAACGGCAGATTCATTCTCGGCATCTTCACTACAAGGAAAGATGAGTGAGCTGTCTGAGCGCTTCTCCAAAGCAACTGAAAACACCAGAACTCGCATTGAGAAGATGGAAGACCTGAAGACACAGGTGGAACTGTTTGAGGATCTCTCTGAGAAAGTGCAGTCGTTCCTGGACAAAAAGTTAAAAGCATTAACAGATGTAGATGGACCTGGAAAGGATGTGACAGAGCTATCTCAGTTCATGCAGGTATATTGTGTATTAAATAGCGCATGTAAAACTGATTAAGTCATGCAAACCGCTGAGAAGAGTTACTAGATCTTACTGCTTTACCTTGGAATTTAAATGGATGACAGTGTGGGTCTGGAATATGGAGAACCCACTAATACATAATGTTACAAGGGCCTGCTGTAGATGTCCAAATGTTATACTGATTATTATTATCTTTTATTGATAAGGCTGTACAAGGGGATAAAACTGACAAGAAATTTAAGTACAGACTAATACAGACAGTATATACATTTACATATACAGTCAGGTCCATAAATATTGGGACATTGACAGAATTTTCATATTTTGTCCTCTATTCACCACCACAATGGCTTTGAAATGAAACAAACAAGATGTGATTTAACTGCAGACTTTCAGATTTAATTTGAGGGTAATTACATCCAAATCAGGTGAACGGTGTAGGAATTACAACGGTTTCTATATGTGCCTCCCACTTCTTAAGGGGCCAAAAGTAATGGGACAAACTAAACAATCCTAAATCTAACTTTCACTTTTTAATACTTTGTTGCAAATCCTTTGCAGGCAATTACAGCCTGAAGTCTGGAACGCATAGACATCACCAGACGCTGGGTTTCATCCCTGGTGATGCTCTGCCAGGCCTCTACTGCAAATGTCTTCAGTTCCTGCTTGTTCTTGGGGCATTTTCCCTTCAGTTTTGTCTTCATCAAGTGAAATGCATGCTCAATTGGATTCAGGTCAGGGGATTGACTTGGCCATTGCATAACATTCCACTTTTAGCCTTAAAAAACTCTTTGGTTGCTTTTGCAGTATGCTTCGGGTCATTGTCCATCTGCACTGTGAAGCGCTGTCCAATGAGTTCTGAAGCATTTGACTGAATATGAGCATATAATATTGCCTGAAACACTTCAGAATTCATTCTGCTGCTTTTGTCAGCAGTCACATCATCAATAAATACAAGGGAACCAGTTCCATTGGCAGCCATACATGCCCACGCCATGACACTAACACCACCATGCTTCACTGATGAGATGGTATGTTTTGGATCATGAGCAGTTCCTTTCCTTCTCTTCCCATCACTCTGGTACAAGTTGATCTTTGTCTCATCTGTCCATAGGATGTTGTTCCAGAACTGTAATGGCTTTTTTAGATGTTGTTTGGCAAACTCTAATCTGGTCTTCCTGTTTTTGTGGCTCACCAATGGTTTGCATCTTGTGCTGAACCCTGTATATTCACTCTTGTGAAGTCTTCTCTTGATTGTTGACTTTGACACATATACATCTACCTCCTGGAGGGTGTTCTTGATTTGGCCAACTGTTGTGAAGGGGTTTTTCTTCACCAGGGAAATAATTCTTTTGTCATCCACCACAGTTGTTTTCCGTGGTCTTCCGGGTCTTTTGGTGTTGCTGAGCTCTCCGGTGCATTCTTTCTTTTTAATAATGTTCCAAATAGTTGATTTGGCCACACCTAATGTTTTTGCTATCTCTCTGATGGGTTTTTTTGATTTTTCAGCCTAATGATGGCTTGCTTCACTGATAGTGACAGCTCTTTGGATCTCATATTGAGAGTCGACAGCAACTGATTCCAAATGCAAATGTCACACCTAGAATCAACTCCAGACCTTTTACCTGCTTAATTGGTAATGATATAACGAGAGAATAGCCCACACCTGTCCATGAAATAGCTTTTGAGTTGATAGTCCCATTACTTTTGGCCCCTTAAAAAGTCGGAGGCACATATTGAAACTGTTGTAATTCCTACACCGTTCACCCGATTTGGATGTAATTACCCTCAAATTAAATCTGAAAGTCTGCAGTTAAAGCACATCTTGTTTGTTTCATTTCAAAACCATTGTGGTGGTGAATAGAGGCCAAAATCTGAAAATTCTGTCAATGTCCCAATATTTATGGACCTGACTGTATACATAATTAAAGTGAGCATTTAGCACAATTATACAGAGACCGCAGAGTAGGGATGACCATCGATGGTTAACAACCATCAATCGTTAACCACCGATGGCAGATGTTTTGCCATCAATGTGGAAAGCCAATAGTCCTCCACCATCAGTGGTACAGAGCCCCCAGATGTTTTAGTGGGACACAGAAATTAGCTCCATCCATGACGCGACCTGCGAAACTTCGGCCCCACCTCTGATTGACTCTCTGTCCGGTGAGTAATAAAGGAGGGATGACCATTAGTCAGTGAAACCATCTACGATTCCCCTGTTGATGGTTTCATACTATTGAGATTAACCACCAATAGTAGCATCATTAGTGACCATAGATGGTTAATCTACCGATGGCCATCCTGACTACAGAGTTAGGAGGAGGCATGGGCAGTTTGAGAGGAGGGGGCTTGTGTGCAGCACAGTATACTCTGCCGGTGTGCATGCGCCTGGCATCTATTCACAGAAAAGGGAGAGCTTGGGTGCAGCCTGGCATACCCGTAAGTGCAGTCATCTACCATTTCCTACCAAACGCTGGAAAATGGATGAAAACAGTCATTCAGACAATGGGTTAAATCTGTTTCATTTAATTAGTCTGTCAGAATGACCAGTGTAATATTAATCACTTTACCCCTTCAAGACCATATGGTCCACCCAGAAAGTGGGAAGAGGTTTAGGGGAAAGTGGGAAAAAAGGTTAGATTGAAAAAATCTTACAATAACCATGAATATATTTATTTCTCTATCATTTAGTTTATGTCAGTGGTTACCAAGCTGGGTCTGTGGCACCCTGCGGTGTCGCGGGGCACTTGCAGTGGTGCCATGTGTTAGTGGTCCTGAACCAATTAAGTGCCTGATTCAGATATGTACGCTGTAGGACAGTCACTGCGTCTACGCAGCAGCTGTGCTACAATATGCAAAAGCCGCAGAAGGCGTCTTAAGTAAAAAGACACCCACAACCGGCTTCTGTGATCCGATGGCTGTGTCCAAAGATGCATCATCAGATCAACTGCTTGAACATCGGACATCTGAGTA
The DNA here is from genome assembly GCA_031769625.1 of Taudactylus pleione. Lineage (NCBI taxonomy): Eukaryota > Metazoa > Chordata > Amphibia > Anura > Myobatrachidae > Taudactylus > Taudactylus pleione. The sequence goes on from JAUIMM010000677.1 coordinate 2,774,041, forward strand.
ACCCCCAGGTTATTTAGGATCTACTGCAAAATCATGCAGCTGGGGCCAGTAAAGCTGTGTCCAAAGATGCAGCCACTGGCTTTAGCACGCCTAGAAGACAAGGCAGAAACACCCCCTTTTTCTGGAATGCTGCCCCCAAATGCCAGGAGCATGTCAATCATCCTGTGGCTTTTAAGGCACTGCAGGACCTGATCTGCACATGCACAGCGCAGCTCTTGCGCATCTGCAGTTCTTCAATCATCGAAGATTTATGTGAACATCGGAGTTCCGTTAATCTCTGAGTCAGGCCCTGAATTATTTATGGCTCATGATAGGCAAAACCAGTGGTGGTGACTGTCAGTCATAAAATATGTGGAAATATGTGGACAAACTGAAGCATAACCCTGTCCAACACCTCATAACTGACCCTAAGGAATAAACTGCATGTAAGCACAATCTACTTAAGTTATTAATTTTTGCTGAATATCTCAAAGAGAAATTTTTGGCCTTATGTTAAACATAGAGAAACATCAGCTTGTTTCCCAGATCTTTTGATAATGTGACAGCCATTATACAGTAACTAAATATAATTTTAGATATTGAGACATGCTTGGATCTCCTAAAGGGAAATACAGAAACACATTGTTACTTTATTCTTTACAGGAAACAAGTAGTGAGTTACTGGAGCACAGGAGGAGCCTGGAAGATGTACAGAAGCTGGTTGATGAATTATGTGTATACGCTGTGCCTGGAGACAAGACACTTGTTTTGGAAAAAGTAAACACTATGTTAAAAAGGTTTCAAGATCTTGAAGAGACTGTTAAGGCAAAGTAAGTGCAAGCATGTAATAATCACCTGAATAAATATAAGATTGACATTTCAATAAATATGGTAGCAAGTGACTATTTCATTGTCCTGTGAACCAACTGTATTATTAGTCCCCAAATGAAAGCAGGGAACAGTTCCTCCAGGTACCCTCATATTCTAATTCTTCATGTCCTTAGTGAATTTTACATACAGTATGGAGCGCCTTTCTTGTAGATACCTGACATGATTGGGAACCTGTAATAGACGTACCTCTAGGTATTTTAGTCACATAGAGAACAATATGACATGGTGAAGGGCCATGATGTCATTTTAGTGGATTGTACCATTTATCAGCAAAAAGCGCTCTATCTATATATGTACTTTACAGTTAATACAGGAAAGGCTAATCTCATTTATATTAACAAAAACTTTCACAAGGTATGTGTAACTGGATGTGAGTGTAGGTCTGACGATAGCACTAGCAATCTCCTATGGCATGCTTAAGCTGTTGTAGTGTTGAGCAAAAAGTGCTTAACATATTAGGGTATATCCAATTGCGGATGTACTTTTTAAAAAAACCTGCAGCCACAGGGTTTTTCCCGCAGGGTTTTGTTATTCAATTACAGGACTGAAAATGGGACGCAGTGATTTCTATATATTTATACTCTTTTTCCTCGCACCTCTAGAGTAAGCCTGATTTTTCATAAACTGGTTAATTTTAGAAAAAATCAGCGGGGCCTGCTCTGGGACCCTGGCAGCACAGATAGGACTAAGTAAGCATTTGAAAGTTTCCAATTAGCTTAATTAGTCCTTAAATACTCACCTTCCGGAGCGGCGTCTTCTGCATCGAACCTCGGGAGCCTGGTCTTCTGTAGCAGGGTGAGTATGTGAGTGTAGTGTATGTGAGTGTTTGTAAGTGTATATGAGTGGGTGTGTGCATGAGTGCGTGTGTGACCCCCCCCCCCCTGTATAAGTGTATACGCCCCTGTAGCAGGTACTTGGAAAACTACATCTCCTAGCAGCCCTTGTGGCTCCCAGCACCCCCGGAGCCTCCCAGCAGTCCCCTTCCCAGTGACAAGATGGAGGGGAGGCCACGGAGACCACCTGAGACCCCCGGACATGTAAGAATAATTTTTTTTTTTTCATGCGTTGCAGGGTTTTCAGAACTCTTGTTTTTAACTGGATACTTTGACTCTATAAAATATTGAGCTCTTGATATTTATGATGTGTGTATATTGCTTTGCAGTTTAGTTAGTTTGTTATGTGCCAGGTGGATTGGTCAGTATGCTCCGATCTTCCCATCACAGAGAAAAATATCATGCATAAAATCCAAGTTTCACTTTATAGTGTCCATTCTAGTACCCTGCACCTGTCACAACGCATGCAGTTCCACTTTCCTGCCTGCGGTGTCGCTCTCTGCTCTGGTGCTTCAAGCACACTCTGGTCTGTATCTCTGCAGTTTGTTGCATCAGCTGAGTGTGCTAGAAGCACCAAAGCAGAGAGCGACATCCCAGACAGGAAAGAGGAACTGCACGGGTTGTGACAGGTGCAGGGTGCTGGAATGAACACTACTTTTAAGGCATAGCTCCCAGCTGTCTTGATTACAATCCCAGTTCCTGTGCCTCACAGTGGGCGAATATACATTAAAGTGGGTGGAGATTCATCCTAAAGTTGGCATTTACTGGCAGTTTGGGGGATCTGGAGGGGGCTTATTTTGTCCTGTCGGGAAGTATGTTCAGTGTATAGCAACAAAGCAAGCTAGATGCGTGACATCACAAAACAAGATTTTCCCCTGCAACACGATCTTTTACTGTACTGTAAATGACTACCCTTGTGTTGTTCTGCTAGGAATGATTAGCCAACTGCTTCTATTGCTATTGCTCTACTTCTAATATTAGAGACAATAATTCTGACATGTTTGTATATCATTAATGGTTTCTTGTAATTGTATACTCAGGGAAGAAGATGTATCATCCTGCCAAAACCAAATGGATTCTTTCCAGTCTTTAGTTAAATCTTTAAAACACTGGTTCACCTTAGTGAATGATAGAATTCCTGCAGCAACACTCACACTGTGTTTGGAAGATCTGTCTAAACATTTAAAAGAAATGAAGGTACGTTGAATACATGAGAGGCCGGGACACCGTGTTCTGTAGAGTGTGATGCAAATATACGTTTAAAACATTATATGTTTCCTATTTTCAGATTTTACAGGAAGAGTGGACACACAAAGGACAAGAGGTTCAGAAAGTAAACAGTAAAGGGACAGCACTCTGTAACTTCATTAACGCTGTGACCTCTCCTGCTAAAACTAGATCAGCTGTCAAATCAGGTATTCGTCATATGTACAGATGCGTTCTCACTCGTCTTTGCAGCAGTCGCGTCAAACAGCCCCTCTTGGCGCTCCTGTTCCTGTGAGATTCTGCTAGCGCCGGGGCGTCATTTTTTGCCGAAAAATGCGTCTAAGTCCAATGCGACTAGGAGACTGTGCTGATTCATTTCATATGTGACACTTTATATCTGGGGAGAGTGGTATCTTCTACATCCTCTGTGTCAGATTGGGAGGTATATTTACTAAAGTGTGGGTTTATAGAAGTGGAGGGGTTCTCCATAGCAACCAATCAGATTCTACTCATCATTTATCTAGCACCTTCTAGAAGATAATAACTACATACCTCCACTTCTATAAATCCACTCTTTCGTAACTATACCCTTAGGATTCAGCCTATCACTGATATGGACTAATATAAATTCCTTCATGTCAGCTGCCATCACCGGATGTGGAAGCACCATATGGAATGCAGTGAATGAGTGACATTATTAATGTTGTAGGTTCTCACACAATCTTTGCACCCTAATATACTGATGGCATAAAATGGGCATATCATAAGGAGCTGTAGCAATAAATGATAATAATGGTAGAAACAAGGATAGAGGCATGAGACAAATATTCAAACAATATCACTAGAATAGTAAAATTCTTAATCTAGCAGTACAAGTGACTTATAAACTAAGACCGTAAACATCATCAGTGAGGAACAACAATTTAAGGTACTGAGAGAAGCCGAAGGGAGTGCGGGAAAGTGTGGGAAGCTGACAATAGTAAAGGGGGAGATATCTAAAGGAAGGAAAGGGAATAATCTGGGTATTTGTCACTAATTAGTCAAATAGATAAAATGAGCCATTTGGGGATCACAAATGAAGTGCTCCCGCAGTGGAACAACTTTGGGGTAGGGTGTCATTTGGGGGAGGATATGATGTCAATGTTCCCTTGAAAAGTCACAGAGACAGATTGAATAAGGGGGTGATTCAGCTTGGGACGGAATTGGAAAGCTGCATGCAAGCAGCTACGCGATTCCGTGCTTGTAAATATGTAAATGCAGCAGGTGTATGACACTCCCTGCTGCATTTGTGATCCCAGCACTGCGACCTAGGTCGCAGGCTGGGATAACCATCGCCACCAGCCAGCTGAGTAAGCCTCAGCTTACTCAGACTGGCTAGCTTGCGAGACCAGGAAACTGTGTCTGTGAACGCAGCCCCTGGTCTTGCCACTCCCGGAAAACAGAGAGGACATGCCCCCCGTTTCCAGGAACGCTGGCGCAAACTACTCAGAGTGATCGGAATCCGCTCGCTCGCCCAGCAAAAGACAGCTCAGTGTAATGAGTGACAGGTGAGGCCGTTTATGGATGGTAACAGGGGCAGGACACTAATAACAGGGGAGTGGAGGTGCGAACGCTGGTGTGTTGAGTGTAGCAACGCCGTTTCAGAGGCGTGCATAATTATCAGCCGACGTCATAGTACATGTCACCTGCCTGTTAATTACACTTAAGTCCTCGCAGTGTTTGCGGTAAGGTAAGGCAACCACAAGCGCTGCGAGCCCTTCCGATGGTCCTCGATGTACCAATGTTTAAATACACTTCCTGGAGGTGAAGTGCGCTAGTGAGCGTCTCTACATATGCTAATGGGCGTCTATAGTCACAAAGTGATCGCTCGCAAACACAAAGTGGGCGTGCTTATGCCTGTCCGAGCGAGCGCCTGCCATGCCATCACTTAGGCCAATTTGCATACGCTGGATGCAAGTGATCGCATTTAGCAAGCGACTCTGAATCACGTGCTGTGTGCGATTACGAAGGACCCTTCATCGGGAATCTGCGTTCAATGCTGAATTAGCCCCTAAGTGCGGTAGCTTTCAGGTGGCCTTGTGCATTAACTCACAGAGGCTGATTCTTCACAATGCCTATGGAGGTGCAAGCAGAATCAGCCTACCCAAATGGGCGGATAAATGACAGCTTGTTATTGTAACTTCCCCAATGGATCTTGAAAATATGAAATGCCATATCCTATATTTTGATAGAAATTGTATAACTTGTTAGCATTTTCTTTTCCCTGTATCAAGCAGAACTAAGCAAATACTGAGGTTGGAGTGCCTTTCAGATATGTTTGTACTTATTTTTATATGTACAGCATTTACTTTTCATTAGGAAAACTTTGCATATATGTAAAGCAGTCTCTGGGCTTTGCACATAAAGTAGATATTATATTTTCTATGTTTAAAGCTGTCTTCCATTCATTTGCATTTATTCTCTTGGCTTACAATTCTTATTGTCCATCTCTGTGTAGATTATGTCTTTTTTCCTAAATCATATATTTCACACAGTATATGTCCTTGGCTTATAGGGAGGAGCTTAGTCAATGGTGCTGCGTCACCTGCTGTAAAGGAGAATTTAACAAATAAAGGTAAGTGAAGCCATGAACCAGACAATATTGGAATCAGAGTGTGCAGGAGATATGATAGATATGTAAAAATACATCAAGATAATTTCTCACCTGCATTTCAGTGTTAGGAAAGAGATCCGTTTACTTTTTCTGACCCTTTAAAATGTTATTACAATAGCAAGTGGAAGTTACAAATCTGGAACACGTTTTGTTCTTATATAATGTGTGCGCTATTTTGTCATTAATTTAATGACCTTATGATAAGCGGTTACAGTAAGCCCTGCATGGAACACACTGCTTTCTGTGGCTTACTTATTTTAACTAACGCAGTCATGTTAAATGTAACTATATGGTGATGATTTCTTCTAATTACTGTTATATATTATGTATTTCAATATGCATCTGGTATATTGAAATACCAGATAAATTCCATAAAATACTTTTATGTCATTTTATTAATTTATACCATTTTAATTTTATTTAGTAAATATATCTAGTTTATGAATTGCCAACATGAAAAAATGCTGTGCTAAAGCTCTTTTTGACATTACAAGTTTAGATAGATGCAAGTGCACTTAATTTTATGGGAAATCTTATGAATATGAGGGCCGCAGATGGTGGCATCTGCTGGGGATGGAAAGTTTGCAAAGGCCAATCAAATGGATCAAGGACATTTCCTTGTAAATATGGACTAGGGGCCTGATTCAGACCCACTTGCGAGCGGCTGTCCGCTCGCAAGTGGGTCGATGTTATGCACTGAGCATGCGCACGACGGAGGGAGCTCCGTCGTGCGCATGCGCCAGACGCGACGAGCGAAGGAAAGTCCTTCGCTCGTTGTGTCCGATCAAAGGGGGCGTGCTGTCAATGTTGATTGACAGCACGCCCCCTTTGGTGGGCGTGCCGGGGGCGTGCCTCCCTGCCGGGGGCGTTCCCACGGGAACGCCTCCCGTCAGAAGCCGGCCCACTGACATCACTAGTGATGTCAGTGGGAGTGATTTTGGCTCTGATAGAGCCAAAATCACTCCGGAGCTTGCGGTTGAAAACCTCAACCGCAGGCTCCGGCTCGCAATTTCGATGGTCGCGATGGTCTCGACCATCGCGGCCATCACAAAGCACGCTCGTATAGCCTGTGGGTGGTGACCCACAGCTATATGAGCGTCCAGGAGGACGCTCCATGAAAATGGAGCCCGGCCCTCATTCAGAGCGTGCGCTCTGCTCAGAGCGTACGGCTCTGAATGAGGGCCTAGGTGCACAAGCACCAATACTTTAACAGTGCAATGCGGGGAAAGAATGAATGTTGTGCGATGAGACAAAGGCCCTCATTCAGAGCCGTACGCTCTGAGCAGAGCGCACGCTCTGAATGAGGGCCGGGCTCCATTTTCATGGAGCGTCCTCCTGGACGCTCGTATAGCTGTGGGTCACCACCCACAGGCTATACGAGCGTGCTTTGTGATGGCCGCGATGGTCGAGACCATCGCGACCATCGAAATTGCGAGCCGGAGCCTGCGGTTGGGGTTTTCAACCGCAAGCTCCGGAGTGATTTTGGCTCTATCAGAGCCAAAATCACTCCCACTGACATCACTAGTGATGTCAGTGGGCCGGCTTCTGACGGGAGGCGTTCCCGTGGGAACGCCCCCGTCAGGGAGGCACGCCCCCGGCACGCCCACCAAAGGGGGCGTGCTGTCAATCAACATTGACAGCACGCCCCCTTTGATCGGACACAACGAGCGAAGGACTTTCCTTCGCTCGTCACGTCTGGCGCATGCGCACGACGGAGCTCCCTCCGTCGTGCGCATGCTCAGTGCATAACATCGACCCACTTGCGAGCGGACAGCCGCTCGCGAGTGGGTCTGAATCAGGCCCAAAAGTCCTGTAGAGGGTGTAACTTCATGCGATATCATGACATCATGTGTGATGTTACGGCCCCCAGCGCATTTGCATCATGATGTCACTGAGATAAGGCCAGGAGCAGGGAGAATGTGCCCAGTGCCTCTCCAAGCACCCTACAAGCTGGATTATCGTGACACTGGGGCAGCAACTATGCCATTCCTCTACCATATGCTTTGGGTATTGGCACTGGCTACACCATCTACTTTATGGCCTTGATTTACAACACAAGATTTGATTTCTTTGTCACCTCTGAGATCTCAGAGAAAGATTGGCTCATTTAGGGGTATATTTACTAAGGTGCAGGTTTTTAGAAGTGGAGATGGCAACCAATCAAATTCTAGCTATTATCTTTAAGAAGGTACTAGATAAATGATAGTAGAATCTGATTGGTTGCTATGGGCAACAACTCCACTTCTAAAAACCTGCACCTTAGTAAATATACCCCTTAGAGATGGTACTTAGAACATACATAGAGAAAGAACGCATGTAATAAAGTGTACTTTCATACAGATGCTTAGTTGGACACAGATCTGAAGATGCGTCTGTCTCAAAACCAGTAGCTTTGTGTCAGGCATACTTACTCCCTAGCATAGTGTACAGATATTGCAGAAACTTGGATTGTCAGTGTAAGTAGTGACTGCTACAGTCTCATTACCCTATTTGTCCATAGTATACTAATGTAATGAAATGTCATTTATATAAGAAAAATAAAATTATTGTCTTGATAATGTTGTTAATGCGAAAGTTGCATGTTCCATATAAAATGTAATTAATTCCAAATAAAACTTACTTGCTGGTTCCACTTTAACAATACAGTGGAAATCATGGTACTTGCAGCAGTCAAATGGAAATGTCAATAAAAAAAAATGGGAAATGGAATTCTATTACTTCTTAAACTGTAGGCACAACGTTAATGACATGCTATCAGCTGGAGGGTCAGTGTGCAGTTAGACAATCAGAGGCAGCTAGATGCACCGTCATCAACATTGTCAGCAGTATGCAACAGTTTATATATGGATGGATCTGTACATGTTTTAGATGTGCATACTTATAAAGGGATACACTTTGCACCATAGACTATGCTGATGTCCCCTCCCTCTCATTAATAATTTAAGACATAAAGAAGTCGTAACCGCTCAGTGGACCTGATTCAGAGCCGCTCGCTCCCATCGTATGCAAATACAGCGCACGCCCAGAAAGGCAGGCAATCACACGGCAAGGTATTAGCACACCCACTATGTCTTGGTGAGCGATCACTTTGTGTGTACAGACACCCACCAGCTATTCATAAGACACCACTTGCGCACGTCATCTCCTGGAACAGCATGAAAACATTGGTACATCGAGCACCATCGGATGTGCTCGCAGTGCTTGAGGTTGACTATAACTTGGCACATGCACTGCGATCACTTCAGTGTGAAATACAAACAGGATTTGTGTACAATGACACTGCCTGTTAATTATGCACGCCTATGAAACGGTGTTGAAACACACAGGCACGCCTGCGTTTGTACATCCACTCCCCCGTTTCTAGTGGTCTGACCCTGTTACCACCCACAAATGGCCTCTCCTGTCACTCATTCAACTGGGCTGTCTATGCTGGGCGAGCGAGCGCTTCCCAATCTTTCGAGTGATTCGCACACGCGCATTGTTATGCATACGCATGCGCAGAATGCAAATATCGGCCAGTTACGAGCGATCGCATCCTAGCGAGCAGGTCTGAATCAGGTCCAGTATCTTAGTAGAACAGCTTAATCGTTGGAATGAATAAAGGGGGTGGTTTTAAAGTAGACTGGTCTTCATGACATTTTCTGGATGATCTGACGATTTGCAAAACTAAGTGTAGATTGCTTTTACGGGGGGGGGGGGGGGTTCCAATGACTGCGATGTTTACATGTGCCAATCATTGTTGCTGATCAAAAAGGTGCATTTTTACTTATGAAAAGACATTATGGTCAGACAGTTTTGTGGCTTGCACATTGTGAAGTTTAGATATTGTCTATGTTGTGCTTAACACTAGATGGAGCTGCTGTCACATTTTGACAAATTGGCTGTAAATGATCAGAAACAAAACTGGCTCAGACTTGCAAAGGTTTTAGTGTTTCATCCAATGCATTTCCGTTTGTTCCATGCACAATAATAATGGGAAAATATTAGTATGCTGTGGTAAATCTATTTTATATAATGTTGGATATCAACAATAATCTGTTGGTTAACTCTCTAAATTGAGACTGCAGAGAGCAATCATTTTGATTAATTATATGTAAGTCAGGAAACTGTTATTAACACAAGTGAAGCTAGTATATTTTCTAAGCAAATAGGTGGCAATGAAAATGGGTTTACCCTGTGGTACAGATGTACCCAGCTAATTTGTTGCTCACAGCGCACCATTCAGGCCTCTGTGTCACGCCATGGAACGTTACGTGATGGCTGGAATTTGGCGTACCGTGGTATTCTTCAACGAAAGATACGCTACGGCATGTAATCCACCGCTTAACCGCTGGGTGGCGAGTGCTCCACTGATGTAATTTGTACTGAATACCATAATGTTAAATTGGATGGATATCACGTTCACGCAGTGTATCACGTTCACGCAGTGTATTTGCATATTGCATGTTCGCACAACCAATCTTTTTAATATCACATAAGCTCTTAGAACGGAACGCAAATTAGTATACATACTGTATATAACTGTCCAGTAGTGTAATTGCCGTGTTCTTATGACGGTATAAACCATACTACACATTAATGAGATGCTCGCACAGCTTTCATTTAGACGGGATGAATTATTCTCTAATGGTGGGGTACTGTGTATATATGTACTAGTATAATATTTTGAAAGGAACACATTTTTTTATTATTAAAAACAGCAGCGGGTGGGTGGATTGCACAAGGATGAGCCCACTATTGACATTGTACACATTGTCTGCTGTAGTTCACAGGCGTCACATCACGTACACGACAGGTGCGGTTCTTGATATGGCTGGCGAGTGTGCTAGAGGTCAGGTGATCACCATGCTACAGTGCTTGTCCCGGGTTCAAGACCTATAAATTAATTTTTTTAAAGGGGTTTCTGTATTACAAACTGACTGTGCATTTTAATCCGCACACTTGCTGCACTGTTGGCACGTCGGCGCTGTGGTGGCTGCCAGCTATGGGGGTTGCAATGGAATCTCTGGCAACATTGACGCAATTGTGCAACTTCAAACGCACAGTCAGTTTGTAATACAGAGACCCCACTTTTAAATCAAGCCCACTACTAGTTTCTAAAGTCATGACATCACTATAGTGTCTAAGTCTGGGATGCAGTGTGTGTGACTCCCGACCCACTGGGCATGTATGAGCCTCCCGTATGCCACATTATATCGCAATTAGCAGGGCTCTATATGGTGTAAGGGGCTGCTCCACTGGGCATGCGCCAGAGATCCCATTGCAACCCCCAGAGCTGGCAGCCACCACAGCTTAAAACCCCACTTTCAAACAGCTCATTGCTAGTTTCTAAAGTCATGAAATCACTATAGTGTTTAAGTCTGGGACAGTGCCGTGGTGCTGACATTGACGCAAGCGTGCAGCTTCAAACGTATAGTCAGCTTGTAATACAGAGACCCCAGTTTTTAACAGACCCCACTACTAGCTTCTAAAGTCATGACATCACTATAGTGTCTAAGTCTGGGATGCACTGTGGACCTCATTCAGAGCCGCTCGCAAAATGCGAACGCTCGCTCTGAATGAGGGCGGCCGCTTCTATCTTCAGAACCGGCCTCCTGGCCGCTTGCTAGGCTGTGGGTGACCACCCACAGCTTTAGCGAGCGCCAGGTTGTTGGTCGCGATGGTCATGGGCTTGCGGTAGGGTCTTGTCTACTGCAAGCCCCAGTGAGCTTTCGGCTCTATTAGAGCACGGAAGCTCCCAACTGACATCACGAGTGATGTCAGTGGGGCCGCCCCCAAACGGCAGGTGTTCCGTCGGGAAAGCCTCTATTTGTGTAGCCACCCGCCCCGCCTACAAAACAAGGCGAGCTGTCGATCATCAGCGACAGCCGCCCCTTTTGCAGTGAGTCCCGGAGCAAGAGAATTTCTCTCTCGCTCCGGGACTTGCGCACGCGCAGTGCGGCCGCTGCCTGTGCGCAGGACCTCAACATCGACCCGCTTGAGAGCGCATAGGCACTTGCGTTGTGGGTCTGAATGAGACCTGTGTGTGACTCCCGACCCACTGAGCCTCCCGTACGACTGAGCATAGCGCGACTAGCAGGGTGCTACATGGTGTATGCAGCGCCGCACCACACCACTTTCTTGTGCACAACGTGCATCAGCAGTACAGTGGCATAAAGTAGCATAGAAATGCCAGGTGGTGGGAAGTTGTGGATAATGTATTGAGTTCAGTAAGGGTTGGATAACGAACTTCAATAGCTTGGTCTTTATGCAATGCTGGGAGTGCGTCTTTTTGGTCAAAACAGATATCTGTATAAATGACAGAACTCACACACGACCAAGTGATTTCTTTTTAATCCTGTAGTGAAGATTAAAGAAAAAAAAAAAAATTTCCTGGTTCAAACACCCGGGACAAGCACTGTAGCAAGACGATCACCTAACCTCTAGCCCACACGCCAGCCATATCAAGAGCTGTACAGATCGTGTATGTGATGTCACGTCTGCGAATTACAGCAGGCAATGTGCACTATGAGCCTCCATATGCCACAGCATAGTGCGACTGGCATAAGGAAGCGGCTCCACTGGGCATGCACCAGAGATCCCATTGCAACACCCAGAGCTGACAGCCACCACAGCGCCGTCACGCCGACAGTGCCTCAAGTGTGTGGATTAAAACCCCACTTTCAAACAGCTCATTGCTAGATTCTAAAGTCATGAAATCACTTTAGTGTTTAAGTCTGGGACTACGCCAGCAGTGCCATCATTGATGCAAGTGTGTCAGTTTGTCATATAGAGACCCCTCTTTCAAACAGAACCCGCTACTAGTTCCTAAAGTCATGAAATCACATAGTCTGGGACAGCGCCGACAGTGCCTTGTGTAGCTTCAAACGCGCAGTCAGTGTGTAATACAGAGCTGTGCATGCGTGCGTGTGAAATATTTTTATAAAAAAGTACAGGACTCACACTCTTAATGTAATGCTTTATTAGACATTCTTCTACAGCCCTGATTACATGAGGAAAACGCTGTACTAGAGTGTACCGAATCACTGCTTCTGTCAGTCAGTCATCGAGCAGTGATACAGAAAATGCATTGGAAATCTGACGTATGCGCTATTTTGTTTAGGAAAAGTGACACCTGATGTACAAAATGTTGTATTACACGTTCTGACTTTTTTCCATTGCTACACTATGTTCCGTTACGAAACATTCTGTGTGGCGCGACTCAAGGTGTAGTGTGTGGCGCGAGATGCATGGCGCGCTACATGGCGTATGGAGCAACAAACTAGCTGGGCCCATCTGTATATCATTTTAATACTAAACCCTTTGAGGTAGGACTGTCTTTATGAATTATGGTGCACCCAGCAAATTTAGTATCAAACCTTCTAAAGAGAACAAGCCCAGAGTAACCAAACAGCCTCTATCTATCATTCATGAAGTACATAAAATGATAGCTAAAGACTGATTGATTTCTATTGGTAACTTCTCAACTGTCCTCTTTAGAAGGTTTAATACATCTCTCCGATTGAGAGATGAGTTTGAAAAAAGTTATATTTCAAATCTCTACAGCTAAATAATACAATTAAGTTTGAACTAATCATTGAATTATGTTTTCGGTGGATATTGCAAGCAAATGCAATAAAATATAAAATTTTAACATGACGGGTCTGCTTAAAATTACAGACTCCCTTGTTCTTTTTTATTGCATACTAGGGGAAGATGTACTAAGCTCTAGAAAGTGATAAACTACAAGCCACTCAGCTCCTAACTGTCATGTTACAGGCTGTGTTTGAAAAATGAGAGTTATGAACTGATTGATTGGTAGTTTATCACTCTCCAATTTATCATTTTCCAGAGCTAAGTACATCTGCCCCTTAACCACTATCCCAAAATGTCCAAGAGACTCCCGAATTACGAGAATTCGCAGCATTGTGCAACAGGGGGCAGAATATGATGACACGATTTGGGTCATCCCGTTCCATGATACTGGCCACTCACCCGGAGGAGAGTTAGATACAGTAGGCAACAGGGGCGTTTTTTTGAGAGGAGGAGGCCCGCGTGCATCCCCCGTCATGGGCCCCCTCCTCTCACCCCGGCGGCTGCCAGCCGACTGACGCGGCTGGACGGCCACCGCAGAATCAGTAGACTCTGGGCACTAGAGTGTGCCCATAGTCTACTGCGCATGCGCAGATCACCGGGGAAATGGTGCAGCTGCCATTTTCCCAGTGATTTCCTCACAGCGCATGTGCAAAATGCCGGAAAAATGGCCGCGGCGGCCATTTTCCTGCGTTTTGAGCAGCACTGAGAGACCCGACGTGGGACCTCGGAGAGGTAAGTTTTAGATAATGTGGGTGCAGGGTGTACGGTGCGGGCCCCCACCGCACACCCTGCACCCGTTATAGATACGCCCCTGGTAGGCAAGCATACTTAATGGGCAGCCCTGCTTTCAGGCAATATCCTGCATAGCTGTCATTTGGATTAATTGTTTTCTTCTGTCTGAGCTAATATCTATTTGCATTCTTTCCCATTATTTTCTATTTTATTAGAGTGGAAAGTGACCATTATATTTTATTTATAAAACCGGGCAGACCAACAGACATTTTATCTGGCAGCCTGACACCCGGCAGATATCACTGGCATACACTGTGTGACATCTCACAGTGTATTGGCCCCAATATCTGCCCTCCACCTCTGGGGAGGAGACATTTCCCCGTTCCTTCCCTGAGAAAGTCTGTCGGTTGACATTTTAACTTGACTATCCAGTGTGCCCGACCGATTAATATTTAACACTTGGTCGGCCACATACACACTACAATTATCAGGGCGATCCGCGGATATTGTGCGGATCGGCCCGATAATTGTAGAGTGTATACCCAGCATAAGGAGCACGGATTCTGCAGCACCATATGATTTACAAAATATAAACATAAAATACAGACAAGTGGCAAGAGAGAGAATAGCATCAGTAAAAATCAATACAGACTGAGTACTTAAGTAAGAATATAGAAATAGAACATATACAAAAAGGAGAAGGAGACAGGACGTAGGAAGGGCCATGTTCAAAAGAGCTAACATTTAAAAGTGCAAGAACATTTCTATGATTCCTAATGCTGCAAAGGTCTGGCATATGCCATGGTGCAACACTGCAACCACAAGCAAGTGGCCCAAACTAAGCTATCAGTGTACCACAATGGAAAAATTGTTGTACGAAAACCGCCTAGGTATGGCTTTGTAGAGACAATAAAATATGAAATTGGTTATCTCAAAGAACCAAAATCCAATACAATATCTGCCAACCCCTTCTGACTACTATTCAATGCAGATATTATTCTGGTGATTTATACAATACACAGAGCATTCTAGTGACCCATATATGGAACATTTTAGTAACCTTTACATAATAGAGACTGCTTTCCAGTGACCAATTTACAGTACAAAGAATTTTCTCTACAATGCTAAGAGCAATCTAGTGTATGTTATACAGTACAGAGCATGCTGGTGACTATTATACAGTAAACGGAGCATTTAATGTCTTCTGTACAAACTCAGGGCCTGATTCAGACCCGCTTGCAAGCGCATTGCGCTCGCAAGCAGGTCGATGGTGGCCCAGTGCACACGAGCCCCGGAGCGAGCGCAAAAAGCGCTCGCTCCGGGACTCACTATAAAAGGGGCAGCTGTCGATGTTGATCGACAGCTCGCCCCATTTTGTAGGCGTGGCGTGGGGTGGCTTCACAAAAGGAGGCGTTCCCATGCGAACGCCTGCCTTTTTTGGGCGGCCCCACTGACATCACCAGTGATGTCAGTGAGAGAGCTTCCGGTTCTATTTGAGCCAGAAGCTCTCTGGGGCTTACGGCCACGAGACCCTACCACAAGGGTCTCGTCTCAAGCCCGATGGTCGCGATGGTCTTGACCATCACGACCATCGTCATTGCCGCTCGCAATAGCTGTGGGTGGTAACCTACATCTATGCGAGCGGCCAAGAGGCCGCAACTAAAGAAACCTGCGCCCACCCTGATTCAGAGCGAACGCTCGCTTTTTGCACCCTAAATTCCTCTATATAATGTCACATTTCATAGTGTTTACTATTTGCGTTACTATTGACTATTAAAATGTTTTATTTCTCAAGTAACTACTTGTTCCAAAATTGTACATCTGTAGAATCTGTGGAATTGTCATTTTGTTAATTATTTCATTAAAAGTACCCATGTATTTTTTTATCCTAGTAATGGCTATTGTTAAACAACATAAATGTTTTCTGCCTCCTAGAGCTGGCTGTTGTGCAGAAGGGAATGGTGGATGTGAATGAAGGCTATGACCATTTGGGGAACTTGCTAAAAGAAAAAACTGGCATGTTGGAGGCGCAGATTTCTCAGCTGCAGCAAGTCCAGGAGGAAACTAACTCCTTGGTGCATTGGCTGAAGAAAATGCACACAACTGCTGCTGCCTGGAAAGCTCCCACGGATAGTAAATCAGTACAAGCCCAAGTACAGCAACATAAGGTATTGTGGATATAAGCAGATATATGTTTAAGTATCAGAATACATACAAACATGCAATTCATTCTGCCCACACTAATCGTAGGTTTGGTCTGGTCATTTTATTTAGCTATAAACTGACCAGATTGGATGTGAATTCGATCAAGCTTAGTGGAACATTACCTGATGACAGTAGCAGCTTCTTTGTGCTCACCAGTTAACATGATACATATTATGGGACATTGATAAGGTTGTCAGTAAATAGTAGGCTTTAAGGACATATTATGACGGTGCCTGAGAATATATATGACAAGCAGCGTAACAGTGCTAATGGAATAGTCTGGCATATTTATGTACAAAAAATATATATACTGCAGTGGTTCCCAAACTAGGTGACGCGGGTCACTTGTAGGGGTACCACGGCTTGGAGGTCCTGGACCAAATCAAATTATTTATAGTCAATGTGATAGGTATAACCAGAGCTGGTGGCTGCCAATCATAAAATACGTGGACAAACATAATCATAACCCTGTCCAACACCACATACCTGACCCTAAGGATGACAGGTAAGCACAATGGCCCTCATTCAGAGCCGCTCGTTAGCGGCAGTACGCTTGTTCCGAGCGATGTTTGCACATCTGCGCATGCGTACGGTTTTTAGTACGCATGCGCGAACTAGTCAGTGCGGCCGAAAATCGTTTGTACGCTATATTGCGAGTGCCTGCTATTTTGAGTGACAGAATGAGGCGTATGTGGGTGGTAACAGGGGAAGGTGCTTGAAAATGGGGAGTGGAGATCCGAACGCAGGCGTGCTTAAAGGTCAAAACGGGCGTTTTATGGGTGTGTATATTTAAAACAGCAGCGTCATTGAGTACGTCACTGGGTTATTTTATAGCCAGAACTGCTCGCAAATTTGTGGTAGCAAACACCAACCACAAGAATAGCGAGCAGTTCATACGCTGGTCGATGTACTCGATTAATCTAATAAATAGCGGACATGACGTATGGTGCGAGCGGCCAGGGGGCGTTTTTAACAAATAAACGAGCATATGTTTTGCTCGTTCGTTCAGACTTAGAGGTGTGAACAGACTGCAATGTGCGTACGGATCATTTGAATAGCCACCCCTTGTTTTTAAACGAACGACCGCAAATAGCGAACGGCTCTGAATGAGGGCCAATGTACGGAATTTCTTACATTTTTGATTGTTTCAATTAGAAACATTTGGCCTAGGGGTGCCATTGAACAAAAATGTTATAGTTCAAAAAACTTTGGGAACCGCTAATACAGTATAAGAAAATATGTAAAACCAGAAATACTATTGGGCTATTTTGATAACATTTTCCACCTTTTATTGTTGGAAAGTAAAATAAATACTAATCTAATATTTAAAGCGACAATATGTATAAAACAGAAATTAAAGATTAAAGGCAAAATTTGCAAATAATTCATTAATTGAAACCAATTGCCGTTTTATAGCTAAAATTTAACTACAGCTTTCTTAAGCTTGGTTCACACTGACAGATACATTGACCGATCAATTGATCAGCCAATGTATCTGCTGCCCGTTGGGCAGTGTGTACCCGCGATATGTCGGTGAACGTCAGCATTCACAGACATGTCGCATTGGCTGTGCTGCGCAGCTGATGGACAGATATGTCTGCAGACCGCCTGTACACACAGAGCAGCAGACGCGAGGAGGGGGGTGGGACACACCCCCGCCCTCTGGGACACGCCCCCTGGTTTGCCGGAACCCGCGGATGATGGTCGTTCAGTGTGTATGAACGACCATCTTCTGCAGATATATCTGTCAGGTGTGCACCCACCTTAAATGTCACAACAACAACCCTGTGGGAGATATAGGAAGACAGTTTGAAAACAGCCAAAGATACTCTATAAATAAAAAGCAAATCTAATTATTAATAACTGGCAGCAATTGTCTGGCACTGTTCTGCAAAAGTTCATACATGTCCCTTGATATCTCAAGTGATTCTGTCTCCTGACCCACCCGATTAAATTATCAGATCTTCCTAATTCACCCATCAACAGTGCAACACGTGGTCAAATTAGAAACCAAATGCCTGGATCACTGCATGTGTACGGCAGCTTTAGTTATATCAAATGGCTAAATCGTAAGGACTGTTATTATTGTAATTCATCCATCTGATGTGCACAATGCAAATACTACCTGATAAGGCTGACTTAATGCTTCAGCAGAAGGTAATCTCTGTACAAATCTCTTTTTGGCAGCTGGTCAACTTTATTCACTAATGTAACTAATGTATAACTTAATTAGTGAGATCCGTCTTTGCACATGATTAACTTCTACACATGCTAAATTAGCTGTGAAGCAGCTGTTGTAACTATCAGTGATGCAGAACGTCTACAGCACGCTATGTTAAAAATCATAGTCTGTGAATCACTTCCACACTTGGAGATAAATGCTGCACAAAACATTGAGCCCCCTACTGGCTGTTGGTGGCATATCTGTATTTTGTTCAGGGTGCACAACGCACATGGGGCCTGATTCAGAGCCGCTCGGAAGCGGCCGCTCGTTCGCTCCGAGCGATGTTTGCCCAACTGCGCATGCGTACGGATCGTAATACGCATGCGTGAACCAGTCAGTGCGGCCGAAAATCGTTTGTTCGCTAAATAGCGAATGACTGCTAATATGAGTGACAGGAGGAGGCGTATGTGGGTGGTAACGGGGGAAGGTGCTTGAAAACGGGGAGTGGAGATCAGAACGCAGGCGTGCTTAAAGGTCAAAACGGGTGTTTTATGGGTGTGCATAATTAATACAGCAGCGTCATTGACCACGTCACTGGGTTATTTTATAGTCAGAACTGCTCGCAAGATTGTGGTAGGAAAAACCAACCACAAGAATAGCGAGCAGTTCATACGCTGGTCGATGTACTCGATTAATCTAATAAATAGCGAACATGACGTAGGATGCGAGCGGCCAGGGGTGTAGTTATCCAAAAAACGACTGCAAGTTTTGTTCGCTCGTTCAGACATAGAGGCATGAACAGACCGCAAAGAGCGAACGGTTCATTTGAATAGCCACCCCTATTTTCTGGACGAGCGAGCGCTAATTGCGTCCGGCTCTGAATCAGGCCCATGGTCCCCTGAGTCATGCAGCCCACACTGCATCCTTTGCAATGCCTTACCCTGCAACTTTCTATACCATGTTTCCGAATAAAGCATGGGAAATATGGTGCATGCACAGATGGTAGCTGAGACTCTTGCATTGTGCTAGTCTTTGTTGTCTTCTGTGCATGTGCAAAATGTACTGTGCATGCACCATATTTTCATGACGGAGGGCGAGGGGCCTGAACATTTGTACATACTGTAGGCTTCCTCATGCCTTAAAAGGGTTAGGGTTAGGCTAGGGGAAGGGGGGGTTAGGGTTAGGCACCCCCGGGAGACTTAGGGCACTTAGAGGGGGGGTTTGGGTTAGGCGCTTGGGGGGGAGGATAGGATTAGGCACCCCTAAGGGAGGGTTAGAGTTAGGGGGAGAATTCGTTTAGCTATACTTACCTTAATGGACGATCAGGATTTCCACCTCTGCCGGTCTGCCGTTGTCGGCCAGTGGTAAATCATACTGATTCCCTTAAAACTCTCGTACTAGCAGTACAGTATATTGTTATGTTACATATTATTTAACCTTTTGATTCTAATGCTACCTTATTCAATCCTTTTAAATGTGATGTGCACTGAATACATTATTTTAGTATTCTTCTTCTTTAATCCTATACAGGTGTTTGCTACAGAAGTGAAACAGAATGAAAGTACAGTGGAAACATTGAGGGAAAAGTTGAAAAGTTTGATAGAGAGTAATCCAGATGCACCAGAATCTCAGAAATGGAAAGATATGTTGGATAAAATAGGTATGTTTATACCAAACAATAATACATAGCTAATAGTTGCAAAATTGTACATGTGCTTTGCTTATATTCTTGAGTCCAGAAATTACAAGTTCATTCTGAGAAGACATTTGCAGCACATGTACAACTCATGTGATATGGTTCTTTCTCACTCATAGGTGCAGATGCAATTCCGGAGGCTACATGCGTTACCTCACAGAAGGCTGATCCTGCTCCCTGCCTATGGAGGTTCTAGCAAAATCAGCCTTCCGTAACTGGCAGATAAATGCGCCTGTAATTCAATCTGCCCCTTTGTATAGCAGCTCTTACTTCCTGTTCTGTACTACATTTAGGAAAACGATTATATCTTTATTGTCTTATGACTATTGCTCTGCTTTCTGTTTTACATTTTTCCTTTTATTCCAATAAATTAAAAGTTTGTAAAAAAAGAAAAAACACTAATCCCTTGAATGCAGATGCAGTAGAAGTGTAAATTCTAGAAAAAATAACATTACAATAGATCTCCTTCTTGATGACTGAAATTCTAGAGAGATCTAATAATAAGTTTTTCAATTAGATCTTTGCATTTTGCTGCCATCATTTGTTAAATATCATACAATACCTGCCAATATTAGTTAGGGCACATCAAAATATCAATGTTGATAAATGACACTAGAATACGGGGTACAATACAGGTGATATACTGCTTATGCTGGTCATACACTATACAATTATCTGTCAGATATCTGTACAATCTGGCAGGTTGGAATGAAAATCTGGTAATGTATGGGAGCAAATGACAATCGATAATATGGTTTTAAACCATGGAAAACAGACAAAAACGATTGTTCAAATTGGTGAAATTTGTTTTATTTAACCAATTTGGCTGAATGTCCATTTTTGTCTGTTTTCCAGTGTTTGTGAACAAATGTTGGATTGTCATTTGCTCCCATACATTATTAGATTTTCATTCCAACCAGCCAGATTGGACAGATATCTGACAGATAATTGTATAGTGTATGCCTAGCATTAGACATTTGCTGATTTTGCTCCCTTGATTATTGTTCTGTGAAACAGATCACGTAGGACCACACAAAGAGCAGGCTATGTAATTCTCAATGTGCAATAACATGAAATTATTTATAATACCAGGTCTATATAAAGCACTGTAATATTAGCGATGTGAGAAAGATAATCTATAAATGACAGATGTCAGCCAGTCTCATTTGCCTGACAGTGTTGTAGTGAGTTTGGGACTGATATACAAAGTTGTATAGTTAAATACATTTCCTGATATGAATGCAGTAATTGCAAGTTTCGGTCGTAGCACATGATAATGGAGGCGGCCATTACTAATGTCATTTGCGGTCTATAATTAGCACTGTACAAGAGTTATATAAGTTGAACTTTTCATACCTCCCATGTTGTGCTCCACGTAATAAGAGCAGATGAAATGTATTAGCTGTATGTTGTGCATAATCAGCCCTTTCCATATTTTACTGTTTGACATGCACTAGTGAGTAATTCTATAATTCAAGGTTAAACAAGTTATGTTTTATGACCATAACAATTTTCTACGTATGCCACAATGTACTGGGAACATATCGGCTGCCATAAAGTGTAGCTTACAATTTACTTTAGATTTTGTACCTATACGCAGTATTGGAAATAGTATGGGTGTACAGTACATTACTCAGGATTAAAGTGTATACAAAAATAGTTTATTTTCACACATATGCAGAGATGTACACATCCAGAGGTGTGTACCCATGTGCAAAAGCACCATACAGTAAGGGTGTTCTGTACCTGCACTATACCTAGGTGTAACAGATACCATTCCTAGCAGGCACATACAGTGTATACACTTATTCTCAGATAGGTAGATGGCTATAATGCATATAGAGATGGTGGATGTGAAACAGTCAGGCAGACGGGTAGGTGGATGTGATGCAGGTTGGTAAACAGGTAGGTTGATGTGACTCAGTCGGCAGATGGATAGGTGGATGTGACCCAGGTAGGTAGACAGACAGATGAATGTGACGCAGGCAGGAAGGATGGTAGGTGGATGTGCCGCTGGCAGGAAAACAAGTAGGTGGGTGTAACACAGCAAGACAACTGGTAAGTGCATGTGATGCAGACAGGTAGGTGGATGTGAAAATTACGGGCAGATAGGTAGGTTAATGTGATGCAGTTTGGTAGGTTTATGTGACACAGGCAGGAAGGTGAATGTGACACAGGAGGCAGACAGGTAGGTGCATGGGAGGCCGGAAGTAGACTGATGGTGGATATGATGCAGGAAGTAGAGGGGTAGGTAAATGTGATGCAGACAGGTAAGTGGGTTTGATGCAGAGAGGTAGGTGGAAGTGACGCAGTCAGGCAGATAAGTAGGTGGATGTGATGCAGACAGGCAGGTGAATGTGACACAGGAGGCAGACAGGTAGGTGATGTGACACACAAAGAAGACTGGTAGGTGTATGTAACGCAGGCAGACTAGTAGGTGGATGTGATACAGGAAGAAGATTGGTAGGTGGATATTACACAGACAGACTGATGTGACACAGGCAACCAGTTTACACTTTACTCTGTACTTAATACCACACTAGATAACCACCTCCTTCTTGTTGTTTTTTTCCGGACCCGACTCCTGTGTGCAAGCTCTGGCTCTGTGTCACGTGGTGTCTGTGTGCCTGCAGCAGCCTTCTCCCCCATGCAGCAGCTTAGACTACAGACTCCTCCCCTTACAGTAGCCCAGGCTTCAGTCTTCTCCCCCCTGCAGCTGCTTAGACTACAGACCCCTCCCCCTTACAGTAGCCCAGGCTTCAGTCTTCTCCCCCATGCAGCAGCTTAGACTACAGACTCCTCCCCCTTACAGTAGCCCAGGCTTCAGTCTTCTCCCCCCTGCAGCAGCGTAGACTACAGACTCCTCCCCCTCACAGTAGCCCAGGCTTCAGTCTTCTCCCCCCTGCAGCAGCCTGCACTTCATACTCCTCCTCCCTGCAGCAGCTTTCTCATCAGTCTGGGCTCTAACATCCTCCCCTTGCTAACAGCACGTGATGTCACCGGCACCACTGATTCTGGAAAATGGAAGAATTAGTAGTGTAGATGGAGACTGCTGTCTGCTGCCCGGCGCACGCACGTGCTACCAGGTCAGTCAATGCCCTGCAAGCAGCTGCTACCCAGTAAATAGCGCTCGGTGACTTGGGCTAGGCCACGCCCTCCCGCGATACTGGAGGCTGAGTTTTGCCTATGTGAGAATACCTCTTCATTCGTAAGTGTAGATGCGCTCACAATGTATACGACTATGCATTCTCGCTTTTGTGTGGGTTCATGTACTGATCATGCTGAGCGAGCGTCTCTTCGTGCGACTTTTTACCTTCAAATGCATCTTATTGGCAGAGCATAGCGAATAGAATAACACAAGCAACTTCTGCTGATTAATATGATATGTGGTCTGCTTCCTTCTGTGTGCGACTGCAGGTGTATCTGCATGCAAAACGCTACGGTACAATGGCAGCGGCTGTGACACTGTAACGTAGCGTTTCACATGCAGATACATCCGCAGTAGCACATAGAATATAGTCATATCGCAAATCATTTTAATCAGCAGAAGCTGCTTGTGTGTTCTATTCGCAATGCTCAGCGAATAAGACACATTTGAAGGTAAAAAGTCGCATGAAAAGACGCTTGGCGCTACTGAGCCATGGCATGGCGCGAATAGAAGGGCTGTTTAACACGCAAGGAGGCTAGATGTATGTGGACACATCTGTAAATGGGCTCAGGGTGGAAATAAACAGGAATGGGATGTCAGGGTCATATAGGCACACGGGTTTATATATGGATGTGTGTATACAATGCAGGATATTACTACATTGCACTTTCTGTGAGTTTTATTTTTGTAATAACATTTGTATAAAATTCACCAGACAGGGAACTTAATCAGAGGTGCATACAGACGATGATCCTCCTACTGAGATGCGCACTGGCTGCAGCTGTAATCCGTCGCTGCACCATTGGTCGCACCATTGAAGCTTGCACCAGTCTTATGGCAAGTGCAATTTTCCCATCTCATCATGGCAATCTGTGACGCAGATGCTGTCAGCGACATGCCCACGTCTGCCTGACCACCCCCCCCTGTTACCTCCCAGTAAATCCCACTGAAATCCACGGCTCTTGCGTCCACATTCGCTCTGTGTCTCCCGGTGGTAACCATCGGGGCATACACTACCGTTCAAAAGTTTGGGGTTGGCAAGGTTAGAAATAATGATTTTTTTTTTTTAATAATAATAATTTTGTCCTTCAGACTTTGCTTTCGTCAAAGAATGCTCCTTTTGCAGCAATTACAGCATTGCAGACCTTTGGCATTCTAGCTGTTAATTTGTTGAAGAAATTTCACCCCACACTTCCTGAAGCACCTCCCACAAGTTGGATTGGCTTGATGGGCACTTCTTGCGTACCATATAGTCAAGCTGCTCCCACAACAGCTCAATGGGGTTGAGATCTGGTGACTGCGCTGGCCACTCCATTGCAGACAGAATACCAGCTGCCTGCTTCTTCCCTAAATAGTTCTTGCATAATTTGGAGGTGTGCTTTGGGTCATTGTCCTGTTGTGGGAGGAAATTGGCTCCAATCAAGCGCTGTCCACAGGGTATGGCATGGCATTGCAAAATGGAGTGATAGCCTTCCTTATTCAAAATCCCTCTTACCTTGTACAAATCTCCCACTTTATCAGCACCAAAGCAGCCCTAGGCCATCACATTACCTCCCCCATGCTTGACAGATGGCATCAGGCACTCTTCCAGCATCTTTTCACTTGTTCTGCATCTCACAAATGTTCTTCCGTGTGAGCCAAACACCTCAAACTTCGATTAGTCTGTCCATAACACTTTTTTCTAATCTTCCTCTGTCCAATGTCTGTGTTCTTTTGCCCATATTAATCTTTTCCTTTTATTGGCCAATCTCAGATATGGTTTTTTTGCCACTCTGCCTAGAAGCCCAGCATCCTGGAGTCGCCTCTTCACTGTAGACGTTGACAGTTTTGCGGGTACCATTTAATAAAGCTGCCAGTTGAGGACTTGTGAGACATCTATTTCTCACACTAGGGACTCTAGTGTACTTGTCTTCTTGCACAGTTGTGCACCAGAGCCTCCCACTTCTCTTTCTACTCTGATTAGAGCGTGGTTGTGCTGTTCTCTGAAGGGAGTAGTACACACCGTTGTAGGAAATGTTCAGTTTCTTGGCAATTTCTCACATGGAATAGCTTTCATTTCTAAGAACAAGAATAGACTGTCGAGTTTCACATGCAAGTTCTCTTTTTCTGGCCATTTGGAGAGTATAATCGAACCCACAAATGTGATGCTCCAGATACTCAACTAGCTCAAAGGAAGGCCAGTTTTATAGCTTCTCTAACGAGCAAACCCGTTTTCAGCTGTGCTAACATAATTACACAAGGGTTTTCAAGGATTTTCTAATCATCTATTAGTCTTCTAACACGCTTAGAGGGTTGGGTATGATATGTCAACATGCAGAATGTTGACATTCATTATGTCGACATGTTCCGAATCTCGACTTTCAGAATGTGGACAGATGACACGTCGACATACACGTTGTCGATACTGACTTGATGTTGACGATTTCAGAATGTCGACTGTGTGAATGCCAACAATCAACATATCAGCAGTACTATTTTATCCTAAAACCAACCCTAATTGCAGCCTAGCCCTATCCCTAATTACATGTGTAGGCATTGTTACAATTCATCATTTTGAACATGTTGACGTCAACATTGTGAATGCCTACATGTTATCATTGTAAACATGTTGACATCCCAAATGTCAACATTATGGTGTCGACACATTGACTGAAACCCGAAATAGAAATACTGCCATCAGTTAAATATGCTAAGAGGTGTGACATACTGTTAAGGAGCGTACACACTAGACGATATGCTCCCTGAGCGATATCGTCTAGTGTGTCCCCGGCAGGGTGTGCTCAATGTCGTTCATGACATTGAGAACACCCACTGAACGATATCATTAACGATATCGTTCAGCGCCGGGCTCTCTCCCCCATTCTCCATCAAGCAGCAACCTGACGACATTGTCAGGTTGGCCTGCATGTTTACTCGATGAACGATAATGACGAATGACCCGCGGGAACATGCATCGTCGTTATCGTTCATCATTTTGGTGTAAAAAATGGACGATAAAGTGGACGACTGAACGATAACAATATCATTATCGTTCAGTAGTCCACTTTAATCGCCCAGTGTGTACTCACCTTTAGTAACAGTATCCAGATGTCACTGCCAAATATAGTGTGAATCTAATGTCTGCAGAGATAATACACAATAATTATGCAGTATAACTCACCAGCTCTAGATGTAGGGGAGCTCTGGTTAAGCTGCACCTGCAGCAGGATTTGTCCATCAGATCAGCCGTGCACAAGCCTGGAGTCGGCAGTGTAGATCACCGACTGAAAGTATAGAAAGAGCGCTACTTGTGGTGTATATGCAGCAAATATCAGTGGTGGGGAGGTCCGTGTATGTACCCTGTTCTGGCAGCTGAACTCACCAGCAAGGGTAATCCGGATGTGCTGGTAACACCTGGGTCGGCGGCTGTATTCAGTGCTGCCCTCAGAAATTGTGGGGATAATAGATCCATGTGTAAGGTGCCTGACTGCCCTGTGAGAGGGGATACTGTATGTTCAAGTCCCGTATTTTGAAATGTGTGTGTTAAATAAAAGAGGATGTGACTAAAGGTGCTAGGGGACGGGGGACAGGGGCGTATTAAGCCCCGGACGGGTAATGCACACGGGCCCCCTCCTCCCTCCCCGGCGGTCGGCAACAGTAAGACTGCAGAAGTAGACTCTGTGCGGCTGTCATTTTTCCGGCAATTTCCCCACTGCGCATGCACAAAATGCCGGAAAAATGGACACGGCAGCCATTTTCCAGGCATTTTATGCAGGGCTGCGACAGCCGACATTGAGACTTCAGAGAGGTGAGTATTAGAAAATATAGGTGCAGGGTGTGCAGTGTAGGTCTGGTTTGTTTCTTATCTAAAGCACCTTCTATCTATCTACATTCGTAGCATATTTATAGTCAGCTGTGTTAAAAAATTAATCAGAGAATGTATCCAATTAAACAAAAGGATGGGTTAATTATTCAAAGAAAGTTGTTGTAAATAATGCAAATATATTAGGGCTGCTAATTACTCCTTCTCTCTTGTTTAGTTTTTTTAATTAAAAGTATTGGTTTGTCTGTTAATACACTCTCTGTTTTATTTCATGTTTTGTGCTTTTGCTGTTGCTGCAGAATCTTCTTGGAGAGACATCACCCAGATGACAGCTAAAAGACAACAAATACTGGAAGAGTCTTCCAATGACCTGACCCAATTCCAGACCGCTGAAGCCCAGTTAAAACAATGGCTTGTAGAGAAGGAACTGATGGCCAGTGTGCTTGGACCACTGTCAATAGATCCTAACATGCTGAAAACACAAAAGCAGCAAGTTCAGGTAAACTTAGCTTTCATCTATTGCACATCTGATCACTCTCTTCTGACTTCTGATGTTCCATCTATTATTTTATTTCCTGCCAAGACCATGTTGCATATGGTTTTTGTCATGTGTTTGTACAGTGAGATGTACATTTTCTTCTGACAGTGTATTAAACTGCAGGCAGGACTTTGAGGATGAGAGTCCTGGGGGTATATTTACTAAAGTGCGGGTTTTTAAAAGTGCAGCCAATCAGATTCTAGCTATTATCTTCCAAAAGGTGCTAGATAAATGATAAGTAGAATCTGATTGGTTGCTATAGGAAACAGCACCAATTCTAAACACCAGCACTGTAGTAGATATACCCCGTGGACTCTGTACACTGTAGTTTCTGCCTTTTCTTAGTGCTGGAAGCAGCAGATCAGTTAATAGGATAACAGGAAACACTAGACACAACTTTTTCATATTCCTTAAGCTTCTACTTTATGCACCTGAACCTGCACTCTGGGTCTACATTGTACATGGGGTATTGTCAGGGGCGTAACTATACCTACGGGGTCCCCATAGCAAAACATTTTACAGGCCCCCCTCAGCCTACCACCCCCCGCTCTCATCCCGTGGAACCCCCTTGGCCTGAGGCCCCCCCCCGCTCCCTCCTCACTCTCTGACTTACCTGATCCATGGTTGCGCTGTACAGGGCAGGCGCACCTTCTCTCCCAGTCGGCTCCATCTCACTGACTGATGCTGCGAGGAGGCGGAGCTGTCTGGGAAGACTTGACCACGGAACGGGGGGGCCGCGACCACGGAGCAGGTAAGTGGAGTAGAGGGGAGTGAGGAGAGTGATGGGGGAGTGAGGAGGGAAGGGCCGCGGACAGAGGCCTGGCACCGTAGGTGTAGGGGGAGGTCCGGGCCCCGGGTTGGTCCGGGCCCCATAGCAGCCGCCCCCCCTGCACCCACGATAGTTACACCAATGGGTATTGTATCCTATCCACTTTTAGGATATGAAAAATCTCAAGACATGCCATGACCATATGGCTTTTTATGATCATAGGATGAGAACTTTTCTGTAAACCACAAAATGCCAAGGTGACGTCATACATCACACAGACTGCCACAGTGATCAACACTATATTGGGCATGATTCTGAGTTGAAAGCAAATGGCCACACTTGTTCCCATATAACAATATATTCCCAATAAACGTGTTATTTGCTGTGCCTCTGCCCCCTACACGCATGCTTGATTTTTACTCGTCATCATCTGTGCCGCAGCATGTGCAATGCAGAAACATGCACGTTACGTTCTGCAAATTGGTGTACAGTACGTTGAACTCAGCATATAGTAAATAACCTAGGATATGTTACAATGGAAGCTACAAATAAGAAGATGCCATATGATTAAACTAATACAATACTATGGTGTAACTAAGGTGAAAAGATATTTCTTTTTTTTAATGTTTTAATAAATCCAAAATAAATGACACACAATGAGAGAGAAAGCAACATAGGTTCATTCCAAAAGTGAAAACCATTCATACATAGCCTGCTGTCACACACGGCATGATTATTTCCATTAGGCACAGTATTCCTGTTACGTTTCCTGCGCGGTGATTCAGCTCTGAATCATGCTGCCTTAATGTTTTCTGTATGTGTGTATTACACGTATACCATTTTACACCGTATTCCTCTGTGTAACCCTCTACTTAGTTTACTCACCTTGTCCTTCACTGCTATGTCCCATATATTTGTTTCCTCTGCAATGTAACACGTTAGTCTGTGGTTATATACCCCCCCAGGAGTGCAGAAGAGAGTAAATGTGTTCCCGATAAGATCGCCCCCTGCAATGTCATGCTGCCTGTGAACTTGTACACTGCTCAATATCTGACAGAATACAAGTATTCCTTTTACTAGTTCTCCAATGGTTTCCAAACCAAGTACAGTGACTCACAAGACTTCTTGTTTTAATTTGACAGGAGAATTATTTCAGTGTGCATCATCACTGGTATAGGATATGTATCTAGGCTCGTTTGTCAATGGCTATTGTAATTCTTTCATATGAAATAAATATCACATTTCTATAGCAAAGTTGGTGGAACAATGAGATCATTTAAAAGTTACACTGTATTGTTGCCACGGTTACATTTGTGTTATAAATACTACAGTGAATCTTGATTCAGAGAGATGAATGCAGTAGATACAGCCGCTGCGTCTTTGTGTGTAATGTGGCAATGTTGCAGGAGGCACCGTGAATAAATAGACACCTCCTGCTGGCTTCCGTGATCCGCTGCTGCGTCCGAGCATTGGATCACTTGCTTGAACTTCGGCCATCTGGGTAACCCTCAGGTCTTTTCCTGCTGCCGGGACCATTGAAGCTACATTGGAAAACTCAGCCACTGGTCTCGGCACGCCTTGAAAACGGGGCTGAGGCCTCTTTTTCAAGAACACTGGCTATCACAGCCTTTTCCCTGCTACCAAACGGCCGCAGCATTTCAATCGTGCTGCAGCTTAGTGGTCACTGCGACCGCCGTCGTAGTCAGCGATTGGCACATGCGCAGTACAGATTCTGCACATATACAGTACAACTCCGAATCTGGCACTATGCACACATCATGATTTGTGCTCCTTGTACTTTATTAATGTTATATTGCTGACATAGCAGCCAGTTCTAATTTCATGGCTCTCTATTGATAGTCCTGATAACTGTTACAGTAAGAGGTGGTAATGCAGTTGAAGGCTCTTTATGGTACTTTGAAAAGGCTGTAGCTCTAACACGTGGGAACAATTGTTCCAAAAATTACAAAAAAATTTTCTATACAAAGTATATGTGCTAGAGTCACCTTTGTCCAACTTGTCCCCTGCGGCTATTGCACTGTTTTCAGTTCTGGTGGTAGCTCTCTGAGATCCCTGATACTGAAGGTAAGGTGGCCATACCTAGCTAGCTCCAGTCAGTTCTCCATACTCCTGGATCTTGTCTGCCCTCATGAGGCCATATTAAGGAAGGCTTGACTTTGGCACTTTGACGGACGAGTGGATTTTATGGACCTTAAGTTTTTATTGGGTTGACTTGGGCTCTTTGCCTGCAATAGTTTGTGTCCAGTTAGATCTGAGGGTTACAAACTGTATACACACTTTTAGGATATCTTTGTACATGAAGGTTTTCACTAAATAGTAAATACATTGTGAAATAGTACCAAGCCATAATTATAATCATAATTTCAAAATTGACACATTCATTAATTTATTTATTAATTTAATGCATTTGTTTTTAAGTAAAATATAAGGCTCACAATCAGTGGCGGAACTCCCGGAGACAATGGAGTCATTTGCCGCCAGGCGCCAGCCCTGAAGGGGGCACCTGGCTCTATTGTCCCCCGGCCGTTCCGGGCACAGCAAGGAGAAGGAGCACCGCTGATCGGCGCTCCACCTCCATTGGCGTAACTACGGGCGGTGCAGTATCACCCCCTACACCCTCAATATGCCGGGCGTCCGCTGAGTGTGTTACCAGGGGGCGTCCGGCTCCTCCTCTTTCCCCGTCCGGCGCAAGCCGGAGCTCTCTCCTGAGCTCTGGCTGCCGGGTCCCGCAATGCACTATGAGGGCTGGCATAGATGCTGGGGGGGATGATTCATTTTAATTTTTTTTTTCGGGCGGGGAGGTGGGGGGTGGCACCAACATTTATCTTGCCTCCGGGCACCTGGGATGAAGTTACGCCACTGCTCACAATCCAACTAATTGTCTTCATTCTCCATACTGTAAATATGTTTTTACACTCTCTCATGTGCACACCTGCTTTGCATTGTATGACTTGTATGTTTGTTAATTTGTTGTATTAGATTCTCCTTAAAGAGTTTGATGCTCGAAAACAACAGTATGAGCAGCTCACCAGCGCTGGGCAGAGGATCCTCAGCAGACCCGGAGACCTGCCTCCCTGCGATGAAGCTGTAAAGGAGCAGTTGGCAGCTGTGGCTTGTAAATGGGAAAATCTCACTGGGCAGTTGAATGACAGATGTGACCGAGTTGACCAAGCTATTGTAAAAAGCACAGATTACCAAAACCTTCTGAATGATCTTTCTGAAAAACTAAGTGCCTTAAACAACAAACTGAGCCAAAATATATCAGTGAGCTCTAACCCTGATGCTGTAAAACAGAAACTGGTGACTGCAAAGCTGGTACAGGAAGAAATAAAACTGGAGGTGGCGAATATTGACAGTGCCAGAGTACTGTGTGACGAGCTGTCACATCTGGTGGTGGAGGAATACTTGAAAGCAGAACTGAACAGGCAAATGGACACAATTGTTAAGCCATTCATGGATTTGAAAGAAAGAGCAGGTTGGTTTAGGCCGAATAACATAAAAAAAATAGAAAAGAGTTTTTTAATTGTTAAAACTCTGATTTAATAGCAGTGATTAAAGTAGTGCATCAAAAATCAGGCATAAAATACAAACAGGTCCCATAAATGTATTAAGTACATTTCTTTGGGCCTGTTCTTCAAGTTTCAATTGTATGATTATTTTTCTTTTAAACAGTGGAAATAGACTACAAAAATACACATACAATGACTAAAGTATCCTGGTTCATAATAAAACATTCCACAGTCTGATTGCCGTGAACAAAGAGACTGATAAAATCAAGCGTAGAATCATATTTCAGACAGCGTTCAGCCTGATTTATATAATACATTTTACATCGTGCAGTGCACATTACAGTCTGATCATCTCACATTCCCTTTTATATCTTGCCATAGTTTAACTCCTAATCTACTAGTGTGTCTCAATAATATAATACACTAGTATGTTAGAATTGTGATTAACAAGCACTAAAATGGAAACAATGATTTTCCCATCAATTATAATATTAGGTAAGTGCATTGCATGTGTGCATTTAGTATATAATGCTAATATATTCCTTTTGCATTGTCATGTTTGAGATGTTGGGAGTTATTTAGGTATCACTTGGTAATTTGAAAGCGGGATGTAATTAGCATCCTGACAGTCAGGATGGTGGTGGTCACAATACCAACAGCAGAATCCCAACAGATTGCGGAGGTAATTTATATGATTTAGGGGCAGTGAGAGTTAGGATTAGGGGGAGAGTTAGGGTTAGGCACTAGGGGTAGGGTTAGTCTGCAGGATGGGAGAGTTAGGGTTAGGCTGCAGGACGGGAAGGGTAGGGTTAAGCTGCGGGAAGGGAGGGATAGTGTTAAGCTGTGGGATGGGAGGGTTAGGATTAGGCTGTGGGACAGGAGGGTTAGGTTGCCGGACAGGAGGGTTAGGGTTAGGCTGTGGGACGGTAGGGATAGGGTTAGGCTGTGGGACGGGAGAGGTTTGGGTTAGGCTGCAGGATGGGAAGGATAGGGTTAGATTGAAGGACAGGAGGATTAGGGTTAGGCTGTGGGATGGGAGGGTTAGGGTTAGGCTGCGGGATGGAAGGGTTAGGGTTAGGCTGCGGGATGGGAGGGTTAGGGTTAGGCTGCGGGATGGGAGGGTTAGGCTGCGGGATAGGAGGGTTAGGGTTAGACTGCAGGACAGGAGGGTTAGGCTGCGGGACAGGAGGGTTAGGATTAGGCTGTGGGATGGGAGGGTTAGGGTTAGGCTGCAGGATGGGAGGGTTAGGGTTAGACTGCAGGACAGGAGGGTTAAGCTGTGAAACGTGAGGGTTAGGCATGCGGGAGGGTTAGGGTTAGACTGCATGATGGGAGGGTTAGGCTGCGGGATGGGAGAGTTAGGGTTAGGCTGTAGGAAGGGAGGGTTAGGTTGCGGGACGGTAGGGATAGGGTTAGGCTGCAGGATGGAAGGGTTAGGCTGTGGGATGGGAGGGTTGGGCTGCCAGACAGGAGGGTTAGGGTTAGGCTGTGGGATAGGAGCGTTAGGGTTAGGCTGCAAAACAGGAGGGTTTGGGTTAGGCTGTAGGACGGGAGGGTTAGGGTTAGGCTGTGGGATGGGAGGGTTAGGGTTAGGCTGCGGGATGGAAGGGTTAGGGTTAAGCTGCGGGACAGGAGGGTTAGGATTAGGCTGTGGGATGGGAGGGTTAGGGTTAGGCTGCAGGATGGGAGGGTTAGGGTTAGACTGCAGGACAGGAGGGTTAAGCTGTGAAACATGAGGGTTAGGCATGCGGGAGGGTTAGGGTTAGACTGCAGCATGGGAGGGTTAGGGTTAGGCTGCGGGATGGGAAGGTTAGGGTTAGACTGCAGGACAGGAGGGTTAGGGTTAGGCTACGAAAGGGGAGGGTTAGGGTTAGACTGCAGGACGGGAGGGTTAGGCTGTGAGACGGGAGGGTTAGGGTTAGGCTGTGGGATGGGAGCGTTAGACTGAGGGATGGGAGGGATAGGCTGCGGGATGGTAGAGTTAGTGTTAGGCTGCAGGAACGGACGGACCGGGTTAGGCTGTGGGATGGGATGGTTTGGGTTAGGCTGCGGGATTAGAGGGTTAGGGTTAGGCTGTGGGATGGTAGGGTTAGTGTAAGGCTGCGGGAAGGGACGGGATAGGGTTAGGCTGCGGCAGGAGTGGGTTAAGGTTATGGAGAGGGTTAGAGAAAGGGTTATAATACTTACAAAATCTGTTGGGATCCTGATCGCCCTTAGAAATCTTAGGTAAGAGTTTTACGTGGCATTTTTACATTTAGTGGCTGATTGATTCTGAGTCCCACGCAGAGTGGCTCTTGCTTGCAGCCACGGAAATGTGTTTCTCTATTTTATGCTAATGAGGAAATTTGTAGGTTTTACTGATCTTCTGCCAGCTACCAAATTCATCATCATTAGTATAGGCACTTGCATCAGCCCCATTTTAGGTCCATGAGATCCATTAGAAACAGGCTTCCCTTCCCTATACACAGAGCTTTCCATACACGCCCACAACACTCCCATGACACTGCCACAAGTCAGGGTGATTACGTGTGACCGCAATTGTCACTGCCCAGTTTCTGCCCTGAAACGTCCAGTTTCACAGAAGAACAGATCCAGCCAAGTTCCGTTTGGGTCAGAATAGGTTGGACATATGCAGAAATGTGTAAGTGCATACGTGCTGTATTCAAAAACTTGCAGTTTGTGCCTATGCACAGAGTTCCAACTTACCCATCATCAGGTACTTAGGGCCTAATTCATAGTTGCAGCAAGTCCACTCTGCTGAGGGATTTTGTGGCTTTTATCTACTGTGCGTACGTCAGAGCCTGCATACACAATGTTGATAGACTATGGCCCCTTCAGAGTCACACGCATCTCAATTGCATATCCATTTGCAACTAATCAGTGGGAGTAGCTGGGTGGCACATGTTTACACGTAGGATAAGTGAGTTCCGAGATGGAATTGTTGGCTACTGAGCATAAGCCGAGATCCATCTAATTTCAGATGGATCTCTTGGTCCATGGATAGGGCTGGTTCAACAATGCCATGATAACAATGATGGCGATTTTCACAAGTAGATATGCACCTTCCAGCAATTTTAGTAATTGAGTCTAGGTACTCACTGGCCAATATATCATTCGTACAGCCGATGAACGATATATCATCCCGGCCATCGACCAGTGTGTACACCCGATATATCTGGGAACGACGTCATTCACAGATATATCGCAGTTGTGATAGAACTTTCAGATATATTGTGCACATCTGCTTATGTACATTGACAACTGACCGAGAGAACTACAGTATATGCCAACCACAGGAAATGATGTCACTACCTGTTCCTGTGGCCAGACATATCGGTTGCCCAGTAAGAGTGTGTCCACACCTGCATATACATCAGATCGGTCTATCAGCCCAAATGTGTACCCGGCATACACTCCACCATGCATTATACCAGGACACAGATTACTTTTGCTCTGAACTGCTACATTCAGCTGGGTCCCTTTTACCTGGATTTTTCGCGATTATAGCTGCAGACACTTTGAATAATATATTATAAAGCAATATGTAAAGATCTACACACTAGTTTTCTACCCTGGATCCTCACATTAATAATCTCTCACAATTGTTAAGGATGATCCACTCAATCATGATTTTTCATCATATAATATTTTTGTATGGATCTTCTCATTTCTGTCAGACAAGAGACTGCAGTAATGGCGTGTCGTTTATGTAAAGTGAGAATGTATAGTAATCCCTAAAAATAAAAGTTTGTGTTGTTAAATACATTTCTTTACATTTGTAGGTTCCCATGTAGAACATCTACAATCTGCATTTGCTAGCTGTCAGAAATTTCATCAGATGTCTGAAGATTTCCAGACTTGGATAGAAAAGGAGAAAAAAGCACAAAATGAGGCAGCACCTATTTCGGCCAAGCTTGATGTCTTGAAGTCATTAATCACAGAGACTAAACAAGTGCAAAGTGCTCTAAATACCCAACACAATCCCTATGAAAAGATCATAGCAGAGGGAGAAAAACTCTTACATAAAACAGAAGCAGAAGAGAGGGCAAAACTTCAGACTCAGCTCTCTGCGCTTAGGTGTAACTGGGACAACCTAAATAAGCAGGTATCAGAAAGGGAACACAGGTTAGTTGATTGTCAGCAGAAGGCTATGAAATATAGAGACCTAGTAGATAATATAGTACCTTGGATTGAAGAGTATCAAAATAAAGTGCATGAAGTCAAACTTTCAATAAACCCAGTAGCAATAGAGAAC
Source organism: Taudactylus pleione (assembly GCA_031769625.1). NCBI lineage: Eukaryota > Metazoa > Chordata > Amphibia > Anura > Myobatrachidae > Taudactylus > Taudactylus pleione. The sequence continues at coordinate 2,810,017 of JAUIMM010000677.1, forward strand.
TCAATTGGAGAAATGAGAGCGTTACAGAAGAGTGTTGATAAGCAGCATGGAATGGTGGAGATGTTAAATAGTGCAGCAGATAGTTTATTACATTCTTGCCAAGTAGATAAAGAGATCATCACAGATGAGAATGCCACAGTGAACAACAAGGTGGAATCCCTTATTGATCATTTACACAATAAAAGAGACTCTTTGGAGAACATGGCACTGCGGCTCAAAGATTTCCAAGAGTCCATTAAAGATACAGAGAAGCAACTGGCTGTAGCGCAGGAGCATTTACAAATACATGATTCGCTTGGGGCCCAAGCATGCAGTAACAAGCACCTAACTATAATGCAGACCCAGCAAAAAGCCCTTCAGAGTCTAAAGCCACAAGTCGAACGCTCTAAAAGATTGGCTCAGGAGCTGGTAGTAGATGCTTTGGATGCAGAAGGGGTTTCTGATCTTCTTCTACAAGCAGAATCCCTTCAGCACAAACATAACACTATCAGCCAACAGGTAGAGGAAAAATGCTCATTTTTAGAAACTAAGTTACAAGGAATCGGACATTTTCAAAACAGTATTCGGGAAATGTTTTCTCAGTTTGCAGAGTTGGATGATGAGCTCGACAGTATGCCCTCAGTTGGGAGGGATAGAGATATACTACAGGCTCAGAAAGAAGACATTAGCAAATTCCTTAAAAAACTTGGAGAGCTTATAACAACTAATGACAATGCTAACAAGACCTGTAAGATGATGTTGGCTACAGAAACATCTCCAGATCTTATTGGTATCAAGAGGGACCTGGAAGCCTTAAATAAACAGTGTAATAAACTCCTGGACAGAGCAAAATCTCGAGAAGAGCATGTTGATGGCATTATAACCCGAATAGATGAATTTTTTAGCACATTTAAACAATTTATCAATCTACTTGAAACAGTAGAGGAACATGAAGAATCTCAAGGTGCTGTTGGAATGGAGACAGATGTTATTAATCACCAGCTAAATATTTTTACGGTAAGTAATTATCATAATCATATGTCCATGCGATAATAATAGGAAATTGCACAGTTTGTAATGTAGCAGCATTTAATGGGCCAGTTAACACAAATGGTTGTCGGTGTAGATTTCAGCATGTACTGTAGCTGTGTTTCCTGCAAGTGACCAAAATGCAAGAGATGTTCTAGTCTGCCCATAGTCCATGTTCTCAGACAGGGTTCCGTTATATCACTCTTAGACTATTATTACACTTTCCTCACTTTAGTAACATCTAGTAATTAAATATTTCTTATTGGTTACAATTTTGAATGTTATGCACTTGTAACTCTTAGATAGACCAACATGATAACAGTATCAATGTGTGCAGTATAATACCTCAGAAGAATAGAAGATATTAGTCAGAGTTTGGAACAAACTCCTATGCTCACAGTATAACCGGCTTTAGAATTCTGGCCTGGGCAGTTTGCTACTGTCAGTTTCTGGTAAGAATGCTCTTAGCGGCTGACAATATGAGTTTTCTACCTAACTGATTAATATCTTCTCTCTTTGTGAAATATTAAACAGTGCCACATAGAAAAATGCTGTAATAAAACTCTTATTACTTTCTCTTCAAACTGTTATTAGTTTCTCTTCAAAGGGAAAACTAGTTAATCATCTTTATTGTTCATGTATAATCTGAAAGAGATCTAGATCATTGTGTCTTTGAATACATAGGAAATAATGATGTAATAAATATTTGATCCACTTGGCATTCTAATAAATGGTTGTTTTCATGTATTAGGCAAGCACCAAGAAGAAAATGTATTGGGAAAGAATGTTGCTTTTCTACAACTTTAGCATTCCAGAAGGGTGTGGTATGACTTGTTGACATTCAGAATTCAGAAGGTCAACATATAGAATGCTGACATGGAAATTAGATCAATAATCAATACGTAGACATGTATGTAGGTCGATAAAAAAACAGACTACAAGGCGCTACTAGAAACCTACTGTGGGCGTTAAACAAATAGTGCAAATGGGAATACAGAGAACTGCACAATGAAAACAGTTACTAGAAAGTCACACTATAAATAACATACTGTATTTATTATACTAAAAAATGTATCATCCGAACAATGTAATACAATGTATCAATAAAATAATTAAATATCACATAAAAAAAAAAAGTAAAATAAAATTAAAGGATATATAATTGTATCAGGAATCACTCACAAGATCTGAAGATAAGTGTCCCTTAATGTTTCCCTGATAGAAGTAAGTATCTGCACACTCCGCAGTCAAGGTCAGCGGTGTAGGTATTCCAAATTGCAGGTGGCAGATGTATTAGCCCTTCATGCTCTCTACCCACACCTTGCACAAGATACCATTACACTCCCGGCAACTCACAGTATATATATTTTTTTCTGGGATTCTTGTATTTCCCGAAAATTGTTTAAACATACAAGCCCATACACTACTACAGAGGGCTAATACATCTGCCACCTGCAATTTGATGTTATTTTTAGTCTATTGATACATTGTATTACATTGTCGACTTAAATGCATGTCTACATATTAATTGTTGACCTAATTACCATGTTGACTCTCATGTCGACATTATGAATGTCGTCAAGTCGACCAGATACCTTCTAGAATTCCAGGCGCTTTTTTGCTCTGTGCAGCCTTCTTAGTTATATTAATCAGTTATAATAGTAAACTATGTGGAACTTGCTACTAATTCTGCAAATTCTCTCTATTAATCATTTGGCTGTGATGTCTATTCCCTAGAAATACTGTATTTATTGCCAGTTGTACTACTCAGTGTCAGATCTCATAATGAGGCACTGGATCCAAAGTATGTGGATGAGATCACAGTGCATTTGCGGTTCAGCCTTACCAGGAGAAGTGTAGTAAAAATAAGACTTTTGGTATTTTAGTGATGAATCAGCATGACTCCTGGATTCATTTCAAAGCTGGGGATTTGCAAATATTTATAGCAAGAGTTTCACAGCAAGATGTCATAACAAGTATTATTTGCAAGTACAGAGATCAGCTGAGTGAAGGTTATTCTTTGTCAAGGGGAATTATATTTCTTGATTTTCAATATATGTACAGTGTGGCCAGAGTCCTATCACTCTTTGTATTTACTGAAACTAATATGGTGGAACATAATACGATTTTGCATATACTACACTATAAAATGCCTTCTTGATGTTTTGGAGTTAAGCTTACAGGCAGTATGACAATAACGGCAAGGAGGCCTAATGGACCTTATGGTAATGGGCAGGGGATAGAGGGGCCCTTCCGCTTTTGTGCAGGTACTGAAGGCCTTCTCTGAGCACATTTTTCTGTCTTTACACTTTTTGTGTACACGGGTGAACAAGAGACCATCCTGGGCTTTTTGAATAAAAAATTATGGCGACATAGCAAAAGAACAACAGCCATTATTGGGTTGAAAAAGCTTTTTATCACAAGACACATTATTTGGATGACAGCAGTGCTGGGTAAAGAGCTGACACTCATTAGCAATAACACTGTTAATTATTAGCAAAGATGTGAAAACTTGCCTGGACATGAGGAGGTGAAAAGCTTCTGGACATAAGGGTTTATATACTACATATGTGTGGATGTGATTATAAATATATTGCTGTCGTAGTTCAGGCTGTATATATGGATATCTGAGCCCCCAGGTCACGGCCCTCTAGCTGTCCCCTTAGTGTGACTAGCTGGGATGTGGAGGTGTTGTAAGTCGCATAATACAGACACTTGATCCAGAGAATAGCCGGAATTAGCCAAAGTTTAGGGGAACAGGCATTAGTTTAGAAAACAAGCAACAGTTTAGGGTCACAAGCAAGGATTTAATGATGGTATACAAGCAGAAGTCATGGGGTACAGCCTGGCATAGATATACAGTCAGACATCAAACAATGGGCCTGATTCAGACCCACTCGCGAGCGGCTGTACGCTCGCAAGTGGGTCGATGGTCTGCACTGAGCATGCGCACGACGGAGGGAGCTCCGTCGTGCGCATGCGCCAGACACGACGAGCGAAGGACTTTCCTTCGCTCGTTGTGTCCGATCAAAGGGGGCGTGCTGTCAATGTTGATTGACAGCACGCCCCCTTTGGTGGGCGTGCCGGGGGCGTGCCTCCCTGACGGGGGCGTTCCCACGGGAACGCCTCCCGTCAGAAGCCGGCCCACTGACATCACTAGTGATGTCAGTGGGAGTGATTTTGGCTCTGATAGAGCCAAAATCACTCCGGAGCTTGCGGTTGAAAACCTCAACCGCAGGCTCCGGCTCGCAATTTCGATGGTCGCGATGGTCTCGACCATCGCGGCCATCACAAAGCACGCTCGTATAGCCTGTGGGTGGTGACCCACAGCTATATGAGCGTCCAGGAGGACGCTCCATGAAAATGGAGCCCGGCCCTCATTCAGAGCGTGCGCTCTGCTCAGAGCGTACGGCTCTGAATGAGGGCCTAGGTGCACAAGCACCAATACTTTAACAGTGCAATGCGGGGAAAGAATGAATGTTGTGCGATGAGACAAAGGCCCTGAATGAGGGCCAATGTTCACAGGAAAGGCACATAGAGAATATAACGCGGGGACTAGGAACAAGGGCCCTCATTCAGAGCCGTACGCTCTGAACAGAGCGCACGCTCTGCATGAGGGCCGGGCTCCTTTTTCATGGAGCGTCCTCCTGGACGCTCGTATAGCTGTGGGTCACCACCCACAGGCTATACGAGCGTGCTTTTTGATGGCCGCGATGGTCGTGACCATCGCGACCATCGAAACTGCGAGCCGGAGCCTGCGGTTGAGGTTTTCAACCGCAAGCTCCGGAGTGATTTTGGCTCTATCAGAGCCAAAATCACTCCCACTGACATCACTAGTGATGTCAGTGGGCCGGCTTCTGACGGGAGGCGTTCCCGTGGGAACGCCCCCGTCAGGGAGGCACGCCCCCGGCACGCCCACCAAAGGGGGCGTGCTGTCAATCAACATTGACAGCACGCCCCCTTTGATCGGACACAACGAGCGAAGGAAAGTCCTTCGCTCGTCGTGTCTGGCGCATGCGCACGACGGAGCTCCCTCCGTCGTGCGCATGCTCAGTGCAGACCATCGACCCACTTGCGAGCGTACAGCCGCTCGCGAGTGGGTCTGAATCAGGCCCTAGGTTCCCTTTCAATCAGGAGAGACACATTCCCGCTGCTTAGATGATGCAGAATGAGAGACAACAGAAAACACCTGATACAATAGGTCAGTGGCTGCCTGGCAGGAGTGAGACCCTCAGTCAGTCCCTGCTGCCAGTTTTGGTAACATGATGCTACGTAGATGCCACTGTATGACAATTCCATAAAGCTCTGGAGAGTTTTACAGAGACCGAACCAAGACCATACAAATTGAGACATTACTGACATCCTTTTTTTTTGCCCCTTTTAGAGGATATCACTTGACTTTTCTATTTCACATAAAACAACTTAGAAAAAAAAAAAAAAAAATTATATATATATATATATATATAAAATAGAAATTGTTCGGCACTCCAATCTTAATGGTTACACCTTACCGGGTGCCATCCGATATTATAATAGATAGTTGACAGAGACACGGCGGCACTCACGGATTTGAGACAAATAAGGACAACAGCCCACTGCAATTTCGAAATTGCAGTGGGCTGTTGTCCTTATTTGTCTCAAATCCGTGAGTGCCGCCGTGTCTCTGTCAAATATATATATATACTTCTCCATATAGTTAAGCTCTTTATTTAGTCACACAACACTCAGATATTTCCATTCAGCTACTTAAACTGGAAAAATATATTTAGCTACTTGAACTAATTGAGTCCTGAAATTAGTTTGAGCATATGGGGGGAATTCCGTTAATTTAACAGGCATGAAAAAGGGTGATAGCCTCTGGCTTTATCGCCTGGAGCTATTCAAATAGAGCCCCTTTTTCCCCACAAGAACCTTTTTAACAGCCGTTAAATTAATATCTTAATGGGCGTTAACATATGTTAATGGACGTTAACACATAGAATCCGTGAAAAGTTCAGCCTGTGGGGCTAATTGAATAGCCCCGGGGGATCAATTAACATGTGGTAAAATACTGTGGCTAATTGAATTACCCCCTATGCATTTTCTATGTTCAATTTATACATTTTTTAAATTTAACTTAGTTTAATCTGATTCATGTATTAAATATAGCTGACAATGAGAGGATGAGTTACTATTGTACAGCCAAATGTTTTATTACATTGGTAGACATGCAATTTCCCAAATACAGTGTGCCTGCACAGTGCAAAACATGTCCCATCGAAAGTATAGGCCAAGGCAATATCTCGTCTGACTCTAAATACGCCTTCTCTACCCTTTCACTCTCATTTAAACTAGGGATGTGCAGGCTCGGTTTTACTCGGATTTACTCGGTTCTTATCGCCACTTTACCGCAAATTCGGATTTATTATATTGGCTATCCAAACACATGATAGGCGATAGCCAATAAAATGCCGTTTAAAGATCCGAGTAAATCCGAGTAAAACCGAACCCGCTCACCCCTAATTTAAACATCTTGCTGGAATATATCAAGCTGTGATTTGTTGAAATTGCTGCTTTTTGGCAGTGATTTGGGCTGATTTACAAGCTTCCGGGTTGATGAAAGCAAAACCACTATAAAAACTCATTAAAGCTGTCAATTTCAAACCTGAAAAAATACTCTACCAAAATCTAGCAATTTTTTGCTTAAAAAAAAAAAAGTAAACCTTCAGGTATAATACCTATGGTTACACAAACTACTACACTAAAAAAAAGAAATGGTGGTGAGAGACAGCTCAATCTGCGTCTTTCTTGCCTGTCAGCCTCTACAATAAAATATCAATCCCCATTACTTCCTGAAAAGACGGTGCTACTTAGCATTTAACATGTGCACCTAGGTTATACTTGCTGACCATTTGGCTGCCTCCTCTGGGAGGAGACCCACAGGTCGGCACCATGAGGGGGCGGGGCTTAGGGGAGGTGGGCAGTTCTGCGGCGTAGGTGGGCGGTTCAGGGCTCAGCTGAAGAGGGAGTTCTGGGGGTTTGATGACTTGTTCACGTCATCATAGAACTGTACCCCGCTATGCAATGCCAAGATTACCGGCAATGTGTGGTGGAGCCACGATGATGCCATTCAATGGGCCCCAGCCCCCAGGAGACTTGTCCGCCTTTCTGGGTGGCCGGAAGTGGTACCCAATTTTCAGGAGCCTCCTGGCCATTCCGGGGGGAGGGGGTTAGGCAAGTCTGGCCGAGTTATGCCCAGGCCAACAGTAGTATATATATGCTGCAATTTCAAATCCGTCAGAAAAGCTGCCATTTGGTTCAGAGAAGAAAAACTCCTCTTTTTGAATGTGGGGGCAATACAGGTGCATGTCAGTCCCCTCTATAAGAAGACACAAGATTTGCACCCCTGCAGACATTGCTCTTTTATGGCCTGACTCAGATATGGAGGCAGGGGCTTATCTATATTGGGTGCAGGGTGTACGGGGCACACAGGTCCCTTTGTCCAGGGGGGCCCACACAGCACACCCTGCACCCATATAGTCTTATACTTACCTGTCCGTAGTCTCCAGAGTGCTGCTCTGTAGCGCCGGGCCGGTTCTGCAGAACAGCAAAAATCACGGCTGCCATTTTCCCGGTGACTGACGCATGCATAGTACTGCTGTCCAGCATGCGTAGTAGATTCTGGTACTAAGCCAGAGTGAGGAGGAGGCTTGCACTGGAGCTACACACGTGCCCCCTCCTCTCTGAAAATGCTCCTGAATAGATACAAAATAAATAAAATATTTTCTCAGAACGAGCGATTTCTTGCTGTTGTGCATGAGAATGCTTACCAGCCCCAGTCGGGATATCCTCCTGTTGGGCTTGTGAGTCGGGATTTGAACTAAAATTTGAACTAAACAGCCGCCGGTATTTCAATCCCACTCCGTTAAAAGTATAATTTACAGAACACTGGAGAATAACAAGAAAACAAGTGTTGCCCCTAGATTAATAGTCAGCACCAGCTAACAAGACAGACAGGCATGAATTGTCTTTGTTACATTTAGGAAAATGTCAGTGTTCCCACAAAGAGCTTACTGCATATGTGGGCGCTGATTGTGCTTGCTGCCAGGGACAGTCCTACATTTTGAAGCTTTAAATCCTGGAAATGTCCATTTTTTTAGACTAACTACTTTCCTTTTTATATATTTTTTCTTACATTATACAAAAAAAAATGTATTATAATCATGTAAAATTGTTGTGTTTCAAAGTAATTCTACAAATTATTATTAACGTAAAGTAAACAAAATGAAGCCTAGGGGGTTAATTTACTAAAGGTGAGAGTTTTTAGAAGTGGAGATGTTGCCCATAACAACCAATCAGATTCTACTTAACATTTAACTAGCACCTTCTAGAAGATAATAGCTAGAATCTGATTGGTTGCTTTGTGCAACATCTCCACTTCGAAAATCTCTCACCTTCGTAAATTTTCCCCTATGTCTTAGTTTATTTATAATTTTTTCCTTTTAACATTTTCCATATATACTGTAAATACAAAATTAGAATGCAGCAGAGAACAGGATGTAGCCATCTGTCTAAGGGGCCTAATTACCAATATTCACATTTTGGCCTATTAAATATAATTTCTTATTGCCCCTATGTGCAGTGATTAGAGATGACTACTCATATTAAGAAACTGTTGTCAACACAGAACATAAAATAATAGGCTGTCCCAGTGAAGATTCTAAGATAAAATGATAGCGATCGCTATCACTTTGCTCCCCTGGCTTGTTCAATGTGCATGTGGGGCCATCAGGCCGTGTATTGCGCAAAAAGCAATCATACCAGAGAACAATGGAAGGAGCATGCAGCCTGCTGGAGAAGTATAAGAAGTTCCCTCTCTAGCAGGGCCAGACAAATACCAGAAGTACAGATGGCCAGATGGGCCGGTGCCCATCCGGCCACGAGAAGGCCTTGCCGAGCGGTTCCACCTCTCTTGCCTGGCATGCTTGAACTGAGGCATGCAACAAGGCCACGCCCACTTGTCCTATGGTGCAGGGAATGCTGGGGCCAAATTAAACCCCCGTCTGTCCTTGCTCTCTGGCCGGGTTCTACCTTTAGGTACTGGGTCATATTATTTATGTAGTGCTAAAGCAGGTGGCTTTAGCTGTGTACACGGCGCAAGTACATAAGGCAATGCAGCCAGGATTTCATAACCAACCCCCTCCTAACATGACAACTTAATATGCTCTTTTAAAAATAAAAATATTAAAAAACATTTTATTATAGAACCACGTAACTCAACATTACAGAGAGTGACATATCATAAAATACAATTAGAATAAACAGTGCTGTACATAAGATGGATTATAGGTCATATTGCATCATACAAGTGAGGAGTATTTACATAAATGTTAAATGTAAATGAAATATAACATAAGCAAATGAGATGAAAGAGGATGAGGAGGAAAGTCAGAAGGAAAAAGAAAGAGAAGGGGGGAGAGAGAACCTGACATCAATTCAATAACGACATATTAGTAGTCAATCATAATAGGAATCAAAGCTGATTATACCGTACAAGGGAATGCAGATCTAGCTTATAGAATTGCTCTACACCATTTTGTACCTGTTGACCTATTGCCTGTCAACCATCTGGTGTCGACCTATTGAGTGTCTATCTTTAATCTGGATACCATACCACACATTTTGTAGGGAAGGGGGGAAATCAGGGTTACCCCAAATAGGAATATAGACAGTGACCGTAAGTATTTAGACAGTATTTTGGTAATTATTCTCCATGCAGCATTAGTAATGTTATAACATAGATGATTGCGTATTTCTGGAGGAAAATGTGGTCTTTGTTAGTGAAGTAATGCTAACTACGTACACCTCTGCATCAGGCCCATAGTACTCCGTAAACTCTTGGACAAGTCTTCCACTTTGTAGGCTGTCAGCCAGTGGCAGTGTTGCTGTTGTTAATGGCCGATATAGCTACATGAAAAATACTCACATTTAAAAATGTTCATGACTTTGGCCACTGTAATTGTTTGCTAATCCTGGTTGGTTGAGTATTTTCTTATATTTCCTGTTTTGTCACTGATTTCCCTGCTTTGAGCAGCGTTAGTGAGCACGTCTGTCTCTGCATCTCATATGAATCTGCTTTCTTCTTATCTGTTAAACATTTAACATTCTGAGACAGTAAGATCCTCTGTGTTTCTGCTTTTTTCCACAGTGGTTGGTAGCCAGCTCTTCCCATCTGTTCTGCATCTTATTTCTTGTGCTGAGTCAAGTGCTGACAGTGGCCTGGCAGTTTTATTGTTGTACTTCTCTATAACCCCTGGTGCCTTTCCACTCTCCCTATATAAATATTGCAAAGGGACTATCTGACAGTAACTTCTCTGGTATAATTGTGATCAAAGATTGCAACCTTCTGCCCATTACCAACTGAGCCTGTGAAAAACTCCATTCAATAGGTTTTTTCTGTAGCTTAGAATTCCTAGTTCTGGCTTTTGTCGTTTAATTTACCCTTTGTGAGAATATTCTTGACCATGCTTCTGTTTCCGCCAAACTGTTTGATTGCAGGGTGTATGGTCTAACCATTATATATTGGATTCTCCTTTTTATTGTGAACTCACAGAACTGTTGTCAGGGGCGCCTAGAGGGGGGGGGGATTGCTGGTACTAATTATTCGGTCTGGGCTTGCTGTAGGGGCACGGCGAGGGCCCAGGTCCTCCTCCCTGTCAGCTGAGCAACCCCTCTGCCTGTGGGGGAAGCAATCACACCCCCCTTACCCCCCTGGATTTGCGCAACTAGCTTTTTGTTTGTTTCTCTCTGAAAGTGGGCGTGACCTCGAGTACCGCAATTAGGCTACGCCACCTTCACCCGGGCCCGGGCCTGCTCTTAGCGGCTCTGACTGTTGAGATACATCCTGAGTGATGAGATACATCCAGAGTGATATTGTCTGTCATTCGGGCTTCTAATTTTTAGCATTAACAGAATAAAGGTGGGGCTTATTGTTACAAAAATACAGAAATTCAAATATCTCAAAAATCTTTAATCACAACCAAATAGAAAAATATACAAACAAAACAGTTTTCTTCCTTCTATTTATGTTGGATGTAAGTTACATCCAATAATTATTATTATCAATGAAAAACACGTTTTTGGGTTTGGGAAAATTGCTACCAATAACATAATCTATACAAAATCTTAAAATGAAAAGCGTTCATTAGAAAACTTTGTATGTTTATGAAAATATCACATTTGGCATATATTTGGTATATAGTCTGATGACAATGACAGATATCACTCATAGTCTTCACTGCCGAATTCTGATTCCCAATTAGTGCAAGCAAGGCTGAAGAAATGCCTAGGGTGTCCAGAAACCTTGCACCGACCCTGCTTGCTTTTGCCCTCCATAAAGGCTACAACCCTGCACTAACAACTGTGGCAGCCAACACTGGGTAGCCTGGAGCTATTTTTCACTACACCATGATCATCGACCTCCTGCTCTAGGAGGAACCAGCCAAAGCCAATTAGTGCCAGTTGTGAAATGTAGTTTGTTTTTAGTACATGGAGCTTTTCCCATTCAGCCTGTTCATTTCAATGTTGTTTCTACATAAAAAAAAAACGGACTATTCAAATGAATGGAAAAACTCTGTCACTTTCATTCTGGACACAATCTATGCAGTATGTAACATGACGACCATCATGAGCTGCTGTTTAGGCTACAAAATTATTTTATACTCTACCTGTCTTAATGGTGGTATTTTTGTATTGCTTCTTTTATTAAAACTTGTTATGTTCATGCTTTGTCAAGCGCAATGGTATATGCTGTCACTATATGGATAATTTTTAGTAAATTGACAATAAATATTCCAGACCCGATTATCATTTTCAGTATCCAAATAGCTGCTTCTTGCTTTCTCGTCAGGTTCCCGTATAGATACATTTCTCATGTAACCACAACCTGTTAATCTTAGCTTGTTCTTGTCCAGTTGGAAAAACTCTAAAAGTAAATCAGAGTATTTGGAGTTGAAATAAGGACATGAGAGGAAGTCTTAACGAACACAAAATGTGGAGCGGGGTAACTGGAGTGATGAAGTCATAAAGCCTTGAAAGTGAAGACACCAGTTAGATCGCGTGTGGTTCCCATTGCAAAGAATGTTTATCACTGCAGGACAATCTGTTTCTATTGCCATTCATAAATAAGTCTTTCCTGTAGTCTATCATAGAGATCAAATAGGTAGTAGGAACACGTCCAACCAGAATCCTTGTTTCTGGGAAGCTAGCTGTAAGTGCCAGATTAACCATACTAAACTTTACTAGCAACATCATAATGATTTTCCATCAGTCCAGGAACACTGTAGCCACAACTCATGACAGAGCCACATTTTTTGCTTACCATTTGGCATTATATTCCACATAATTGTGTGATTTCCCTTATAAAGTGAATTGCAGTTTCAGTATCACAGTTGCAAAATGTCTCTGCAACCATCCACCTCTATTCATACTACAATATCCATAGAAACAAACTTACTTCGTTTTGGAGGTACAAAATAACAAACCCTGTAAGGAACATGTTCTTTATATTCTAGTTAGATGACTGTAACAGTTCCCTGATATAAAGAGGGTTTGTTTTACGGCATGCACCCGGCATCCCGACGTTTACATTATTGGTGTCAGAGTACTGACCCTGGTCAGAATCCCTACCTCCGGCATACTGAATGTAAGTAGCGGGGTGGGGGGAAAGGTTAGGCACTAGGGAGAGGGTTAGGGTGCGGGGAGGTTAGGTTTAGGCACTGGGGAGGGGGGGGGGGGTTAGGTTCAGGTACCAGGAAGGGAGGGTTACGCTGGCCATACACTTGTACGTCCAGCATAAGATGAGATTCATTTTACGATTTCCCTTGAACTCCTTGGCAGTCCCGGCTGCACAATTGACACACGATGAACATACGATTTCACGATACGATCGATCTGCAGTTTAGGAGGGAAGGTCATTGAAAGAACCCACACTTCTTCATAATTTCACTGAAATGATGCCGGTCGGACGCACGATGCATCGCATGCACAAATACACGGCACGATCTGCATACGATTACGATAGATAATATGGGCTGCACATCTGATCATATGATACGTTTTAAGAGCGGCTGGAGCGCGCATCTGATCGTATCCTAAATACTACACGATTCATCGTACAACGCATCTAAAATTGGGCAATCGGCCCGAAATTGAACTAGTGTATGGCCAGCATTAGGGTAGGGAGAGGGGAGGGTTAGCATACCGACCACCAATTGTCGGTATGTTAACCCTGTCTGGAACCAGGCGTTGGGATTCTGACCGCCTGGATCCCGTCTGTCCATATTACATACCGATTCCTATTTTACTGCAAGTCAACAGGAAAACATACATGAATAATTTGTTGGCAATTCATAATTTTTTTACAAATGACAATAAAACATATATTTTGTTTGTTGAAAATTATACCAGTAGCAGAGTAATGGTGTAGTAGCAGTAGAAACTACTATAGGCCCAGATGTTCCCACATATATTGTACGTATCCTCAAATCACACCAAATAGTCCTGTTTGGGGCACCACATCCCGCCGTTATGCAATGGCCAAGTCAATCCCCTGACCTGAATCCGATTGAGCATGCATTTCACTTGAAGACAAAACTGAAGGGAAAATGCCCAAAGAACAAGCAAGAACTGAAGACATTTGCAGTAGAGGCCTGGCAGAGCATCGCCAGGGATGAAACCCAGCGTCTGGTGATGTCTATGCGTTCCAGACTTCAGGCAGTAATTGCCTGCAAAGGATTTGCAACAAAGTATTAAAAAGTGAAAGTCAGATTTAGGATTGTTTAGTTTGTCCCATTACTTTTGGCCCCTTAAAAAGTGGGAGGCACATATAGAAACCGTTGTAATTCCTACACCGTTCACCTGATTTGGATGTAATTACCCTCAAATTAAATCTGAAAGTCTGCAGTTAAAGCACATCTTGTTTGTTTCATTTCAAAACCATTGTGGTGGTGAATAGAGGCCAAAATATGAAAATTCGGTCAATGTCCCAATATTTATGCACCTGACTGTATATATTATATATATTTATATATACACAGTTACACACACACATGCAAAGTCGCTGAAATTTCAGCTATGCCGCTGATCTGCCCAGAATCACACAGCTGTGGATGGAACTCGCCTCTTTTCTAGTTGTACACTGGCACTATTAAGGTCTGCATATCAGGACTAATAGGGGACATGAAGCAGGTAACAGAGAGCCCTGGAGAGGTAAGCAAGCAGCGCAGGTAAACTGTCAATGTAGAAATAGGCACGTGTGTACAATGTGCTGTGTGTGTGGTGGGAGCATATTAGAAGGGCACATTATGTTTTGCACAAGGGGATTTTAGCCATTGGTAAACAATTATACATTTGTTCAGTAAAATATTGATCATAAAATGCATAGATTTATTACTATAACTGTGTGCTAACATATGGTTATTACTCTCTATGGAGTTAGATAATCTGTGCAGAAGTCTAGGTGGCAGGGCACCAGTGTGCATGTGTTGCAATGCCAATGTGACCCCAGTGCCCTTGCCTGATTAGCCAAACTTGAGGGTGCCAAGGCCAGGGTCTGTGTCTTCCCATGCAGATTTTCTGGCTCCAGCAGAGAATTCCATCACCCATTCCGAGAAAGCTTCGATTTACTCAGATGGGCGATAACTGCGGGCATCCCATGCTGCTTCTTTGGACACAGCAAAGGAGTCTGCGATGCCGGCTGAAGGCGCCTTTTTCCCTCAAACGCCTCCTGCGGCATTAGCATATGTTAACATCGCTGCTGGGTCCAAAGACACAGCAGCGATGCTATTAGCGTACTACTCAGAATCAGGCCCTGTGTGAATGTCATTAGACACTTTCTTTCTGACTCTATTTTGACTATATTCTGTCACAGTTAAAGAAAAAAACAGGAAGCTGCAGCAGATTACTGTAATATAAGGACATGTATGTGTATAAACAGGGAAAAATCATTCATCTGGCCACTTATGGTTTTCTAAACATTCATATTTTCTTGGTGAGCTTTTGTTGCAGTTAGACAGCCCTGCCTATTGCTTTGTGGCTTACAGCATACAGTATGAAATTATGCTGATGCTAAATTAAATTAAAACCAGACTTAGTGACCAAAGATAGCCATGGCCAAACTTACATAAGTACATTTCCTTATACATAGCAAATCCTCCACAGGCTTCCAAGTCACATGAAATATTGTACTTCTGTACATTCAGTGCTGTCTTCTAAGGTTTGGCTTTCTCTGTACATTCCCACTGCGTGGCCCAACTCATGCTTTTTACATTCAGAGAGGAGAAGCAAATACAAATACCAGGGGTGTCCAACAGCTGGCCCATGGGCTAAACGCGTTAGTGTAATAATTGGTGGACTGCAGCGTCCCTGAGACTTCATGTAAACTGTAGTAACATAAATCTATCACTTGGACTGGCCTGTAATGTGTAAGTGGCCACATCAAAGCAGCAATCACACAAACATTTTATTTTTCTATTTATATAATATTCTTCTAATGGTGTCTTATTGCCTTGTACTAAGGTTCCTGGTTGTATTTCCTGATCATTGTTGCAGTACTGTAGCATAGTAATAGCAGGCTCAGTGCTGTGACACATATATGCCAGATGGGCTCTCGGCAGGTATAAGGGAAACAGACAAGAGACAGGTATGGGAGAGGCCCGTAATGTTACGGAGTGCAGGAAAATATGCACAATGGGGTATATTTACTAAAGGTCAATCGTAATCGATTTTGATCGATTCTAACTCGATGTTGTGTTTCTGGGGCTAAATCACACATTTGCTATCACATAAAAAAACGAAACAAAAATTGTGTGTTAGTCAGGGCTGGATTAACAATGGGGCGGATGGAGCTGCAGCTTCAAGCCTCCCCATGTAAGTAGGCCCACAGGATCCAAGATCTGTTGGAGGCAGGAAAAAAAATATTCATGTCAAAGGCTATCTGAGGTCCTGCACATTCATTGCCCATCGGGCCGACATGAAGCAGCTCTCTGCCTGCCTCGGGGGTCGATTTCAGGCAATGCTATAAAAGATCTCTCAGCCTCAGCCACTGATCCAAGGAGTCCGAATCAACTGTCTCTATTACTGCAGACTACTCAGATCACTGGATAAGAGTTCTGAGAAGTCATCAGGCCCCGCCCCCTCCTCAGTGCTCAGCCTCTCCAATCCAGTGCCGCCCAGCAGCAGCTGCAGAAGCAGAGAAAGAGCGAGGCAGCCATCAGGCGTCCTTCCCGGTCGGAGGAGCCAGCTGCCAGTGAATATGTTGTCAAGTGTGTGCATTGCAGAATGCAGACTGGGGAGGGGGGCGCACAGAATGTAGATGATCGATATGGAGGAGGGGGAAGAACCAGTAGCAGGGGGATGGAGGGGAACAGTGAGTATAGACAGACCCTATGGGGACAGGGGAGCACACAGCATGGGTTTTGGATGAGAACAGGGGGTTATACAGTGTGGGATGTGGAAGGGGAACAAAACTGCACAGTGTGGGATGTGGAGGGGGAACAGGAGCACACAGTGTGGTATATGGAGGGGGGAATGTGAGCACACAGTGTGAGATGTGGAGGGGGAACAGGAGCAAACAGTGTGGTATATGGAGGGGGGAATGGGAGCACACAGTGTGGGATGCAGAAGGAGAACAGGAGCACACAGTGTGGGATGTAGAAGGAGAGCAGGAGCACACAGTGTGGGATGTAGAAGGAGAGCAGGAGCACACAGTGTTGGATGTAGAAGGGGGAACAGGAACACACAGTGTGGGATGTGGAGGGGGAACAGGAACACACAGTGTGGTATATGGAGGGGGGAATGGGAGCACACAGTGGGGGATGTAGAAGGAGAGCAGGAGCACACAGTGTGGGATGTAGAAGGAAAGCAGGAGCACACAGTGTGGTATATGGAGGGGGGAATGGGAGCACACAGTGTGAGATGTGGAGGGGAGAACAGGAGCACACAGTGTGGGATGTAGAAGGAGAGCAGGAGCACACAGTGTGGGATGTAGAAGGAGAGCAGGAGCACACAGTGTGGGATGTAGAAGGAGAGCAGGAGCACAGTGTGGGATGTAGAAGGAGAGCAGGAGCACAGTGTGGGATGTAGAAGGAGAGCAGGAGCACACAGTGTGGGATGTAGAAGGAGAGCAGGAGCACACAGTGTGGGATGTAGAAGGAGAGCAGGAGCACACAGTGTGGGATGTAGAAGGAGAGCAGGACTGCACAGTGTGGGATGTGGAGGGGAGAACAGGAGCAAACAGTGTGGGATGTAGGATAACGAGTGCAGAGTGTTGGATGTAGGGGAACAGGGGAGCACACGGTGTGGGATGTGAAGGGGGAACAGGACTACACAAGTGGGATGTGGAGGGGAGAACAGGAGCACACAGTGTGGGATGTAGGATAACGAGTGCACAGTATGGGATGTAGGGGAACGGGAAAACACAGTATGGGATGTAGGAGAACAGGAGCACACAGTATGGGATGTAGGGGAACAGGGGAGCACAAGTTGTGGGTGTACTAGAACAGGTGAGCACACAGGGTGGGATGTGGAGGCAGAACAGGGGCTAACAGCACGAGATGTGGAGGGGAAGAACACAGTGTGGCATGTGGAGGGAGAACAGGACCACACGGTGTGCAATGTTATGGCTAACAGGACAGCACACAGTGTTGGATATAGGGAACGGGAGCACACAGTATGGGATGTAGGGGAACAGGGCCGCACACAATGTGGAATGTAGGGATATAGGCCAGCACACAGATTGGTATGTGGAGGGGAAATGTGGGAGCGCATAACGTGGGCTGTGGAGGGTAAACGGGAGTACACAGTGGACGATGTGTAGGGGAAAACAGGAGCACACTGTGTGACATGTGAATGGGGAAACGGGAGCACACACCATAGGATGAGTAACAGGAGCACACACCATAAGATGAGTAACAGGAGCACACACCATAAGATGAGTAACAGGAGCACACACCATATGATGAGTAACAGGAGCACACACCATATGATGAGTAACAGGAGCACACACCATATGATGAGTAATGGGAGCAGCCAATGTGGAATAAGGGGAATGGGAACACAAAATGTGGGATGTTAAGGGTAGAACAGGGAAGCACACCGTGTGAGATGCAATGCTACTTATTTTTGTGCACCTATTTCTGGGGAAGGAGGGGAGGTAGCTGGCCCCAGATAAAATTTTGCCTAAGGCACCAGTTTGTTCAGGGATGGCCTTGAACAGAAGGTTTCACAAACCCCACCCCACCCCTACACTGCCTAGTACTGATCACATTCCTCCCATCACTGGTCCCAGCTCCTGCAGTGACACACAATAGGCCCTTCATAAAATTCAGCTCCAGGCCCATGTGGACCTTAATCTGGCACTGGTGTTAGTAAATGTGTGATTTAGCTCCAGAAACACAACATTGATTAAAAAACGACCTTTAGAAAATATTCCTCCATGTGTGTATATTGGGAGGATATTATAGGGATGCCCCGTTGTGTATTGTAGAAGGGCAAATTGTATTTTCACCATGCTATTGACTTTATTTATTGGTATATGGAGCTGCAGCACAAAATATAGGGATCACTGATTACTGTCACAAATAAAAGTTGATGTACCCATGGTTGTCTTCAATACAGAACACAGATTTACATACAGTTGCCTAATTCAAAGACCCAATGATGACAATTGCAGGCACTTCTGGAGAAAGGCGAGTGCATACCTGTCAGTGGGTAGCACAGTATGGGGCAGCACTGGGGACGGAGTGAGTCCTGCTCTCTTCTTCCTCCTGTTCTCACTGCTGCTTCTTCCAGGGAAGGAAATGATGGTGACAGCAGGAGAGGCGGGGACAGCTGTAAATGGGAAACATGAAAAAAAAAAGTAGATAAGAAAGTAACATAACTATGAAATGATACAATCACCTGCATGAGCTATTATCATGTGATGATATTTGCCTGTATAAAGCCACTGGTGATAGCCATGCAGATATACAGATTTCTGTAGTGAAAATGGCACAGTTAAGAAAAGTGTGTGCAGATTGTGAGGTAATTCAGGAACAATATATAAAAGTGGTCTAATAGGTGATGTGCAGGACTTCCAAATTGCCAGTTTTAAATCTCTCAACATGATATTATACTTTTATGTTAGTGTCCATTTTACTCAGACATTGCACAAACATATCTACAGTAAGCTGCCACTAAGTGCAATTTTATTAATATATCAAATTAACTAATATTGGGGGGCTTAAAAAAATGTATTGTGCAATTTAAATGGTGGAGTAGTGTACTCACTGTTATAAGGATAATATAAGTTACTAAGGAGCTATTTGGGTTCTATAAAGCCATGAGGATGCAGACCAAGTACTTTTCTACAGGTCACAGGTCTCCAAGTTGACTTTTAACCCCTTGCATGGCATAGTCAAATGAGATGTGACCACAGGCACACTGGTTTTCAGAGTGGTCACATCTCATGCAACCTGTTAGGAATGCCACCAGTGGTTGCCATCTTCTCTCGGGACAGTGAGGGGAAAGTTTGATGGGTGAGTGGAGAGGAGGAAAAATTAGGTCTGTATAGTAGGGTAGAGAAAGAGTGTTATCTGGTGAGCAGAGGGCCCGAAGGTCTGATTCGTGGAGAAGAAAAGGGCTACGGTCTTGTTAGTCAAGAGTATAAAGGGTTAGGTTCTGGCAAATAAAGGAGCAAAGGTGGAGGTAAGGTGAATGGAGAAAACGTTTTAAGTGTTACTTAATTCATTTATTTATTTAAAGTAAAAAATTAATTTCTAATAAAGTTTTGTAAATATATTAGCCAGTTAGGTGGTTAATGGTATCTGGTCGGCTTGCTGACATTCAGATTGTCGACATCCATAACGTCAACATGTTCCGAATGTCAATAGTCAGAATTTCGACAGTCAATATGTAGATATGCATTTAGGTCGACTTGGTTAACATGTCAACACATTCAAAATGTTGGCATTTAACATGTCGATCCCAAAATGTTGACTTTTTAAATTTTTTTTTTTATTATTTTTTTACAGTTAGGGTAAGGCTAAAATAACCAAAAACTATACTTCAATATTTTGTTGTCGACATTCTGAATGTGTCAACATTTTAACTATGTCAACTTAAATGCATGTCTACATATTGATTGTCAACCTAATGACCATGTCGACATTCTGCCGGTTGACATTTGGAACATGTTAACAATCCTGAATGTCGGCAAGTCACACCTCAACTGTGGTTAATCCCCATAATAATTTACAGTGGTAGTACGTTATTCCTATGACATCAGAAGTCACCACCAGACCACTAGGAATCTTTTGTTGACATTAGAATCATGTCAACATTTCATCAGTATCGACAGGAATTTCAACAGGGTCAAAGCCGACATGCCACATCAGTGCCATAGAAGGGCGGCACTGCACCCTGTACCGGCCCCGCTCCCTGAACATGTGATGTTACGATGAGGGGGTGGGGCTAATCGCTTCGGGCAGTACAGTACTGCCTGGAACAGGGTGCCTGCCCAGAGCGTCTAAAGGACACTGTGGGCAGCTCTGCATCAGCGATACTTCTGCAGGATGCCGTTCCAGGCACCCAGCAAGCCAATTGCAGGGGCCTGGGGCAGTGACTGCACCACACTCCCCCCCACCTCTTTACGACCATGTCAACATTCTCACGTCGACAAACCACACCCCTAGATTTGTGGATACATATTGAAGGGGTTAATGTTGTTGTTTTATATATAACTCCATAGCTTTATAATTCCAAGAGAAAAAAATTGATTTGTACATCAATTTTTAAATATATGATTGTCTAATGTTTTGTAAATATAATACACAATTTACACTAATGTATGCCTATCTAATGTGTAATAGAGCCCTCAAAAATAAGTTTGGTTATTATATACCAGGAACATGTAAGTAATAATATAAACTTGCTGCCATTTTTATGGATATGAAAAGTCACTATGGAATGAAAAAGCACTTGTTCTGAGTCTTGTAACTGGACAGTACATGGGTAAATTGACTTGTAATACCCATCTGTATTTCCTTATTGATTATATTATCCCACATATCACATCTACTAAACGCCACAGTAATGGAAATGTTCCTTAGCGCCACTGGCACATTCTGGTCCCCTCTGAGACTGAGAGCTCTCTGTTCTCTGCTGTATGAGCACACAGAATCCCAGCTGATAGCACAATGCCTCTTTACTGCTGTTACACTTCCTGATGTGCTCCTGCAATCATTATTAACCCTTTAGCTGACATATCACCTTGTGCATTGCGCATGGCATGGGGAAGAGGGCTGAGACCTGGTGGATGCCATCATAATGTCCTTTTCTTTAAAAAAATAAATGTACTAGCATGGCCGTTGTTAGTTTGTTTTATTACAAAACAAAACAAATTCAATAAATATTACTCTATGTCATAAAAATAAATAGACTATAAGCAATACTAACTGCTCAAGGACTTTCATCATATGTTAATAGCTTGTGTACAGATGTAGCAAACTTTAAATTTACATTTAATGCATCAAATGGCATTCATTTCAGAGGCATGTGATGTGTTAAATTTCATCAGTTTAACATCTCTTACAGTTTACACGGATGCTGTTTTAGTTTAACACGGCTGAGTTGCTCCCTTTTGTCACTTGTTGGTATCACAGTGAAAATAGAGACTCTCTTTTGGCAGCTAGTAAAAAGAATGAAACTAATTTATGTGCAACAAGGGTGAGGCTGATCCAGCAAACAGTACACTGCTCTAAAGCAGCACTACACTTTACATATAACAACTTTCATGGAAGCAAGATGAATCGTTTGACCTTGATGCAACTCTATGACCTATGCTTAGTATGTGCCAATGCCAGTGTATTGTTGTAGTTAGGTAATGCTGAGCAATTCTATTTACACAATAAGTGATTCAACTAATATATATATATATATATATATATATATATATATATATATGTGGGTGTAGTAAAGTTGTTTCCTTGTTAATACTTAGGTATGCCAGCAATTAAATAATGAAAGAAAATTGACTTTCTTAGCGTCCTGTGTTCTAAACTCGTCAAATGTCATATATTAGTATTTTATTCTTATTTTTCTCACATACTGTACTAAGGCAAGGAGATCCCTGTTTTTTTTAAATATAATTATAGTTAGTCATACTGTACATTGGTGGAAGCTGTAATCAAATCCATTTCTAATTAGATGCTTAGAAATTAAAAAAATGTAATTGATGATTGAAACAATAGCATTTATTTGAATTGAAAGAATAAAAAGCATTCCCTTGTCTCTGAACATGTACAAAGTGATCTCTAGTAAGAGGTATGACAACGCTTAAACATATTGTTAGTTGTTACAGTATTACATCTGCAGTTGCCTCTCCCATTTAGCAGAGGGACAAGGTTTGCACTGAAAGGAATGTGTGTAGCTGTTATATTATTATATTAATCATGTATTACGCATATATTCTACTTTTGTGCTACACTGTGAAAGTAAAGGATTACAAGAAAGAGTTAACATTGGACCTACTCGCCCATACTTGAATTGCTAAAATCTACAACATGAAGAAACTGGTGCTAGAATTGACAATTGCACTTTTAAGGGAAAATTTTGTGAAAAATTGTCTGAAACAGCACCTACAATAAATTAATTATATTTAAAAAAAAAAAGCTGAATTAAATTTTTTTTACGTATATGATTATCTTTTTTACGAGCACTTGCTATTTATAAAGCCAGAGACTAAGGAGGGAATTCAGTTAGCCGTGATAATTCGATAACTTAACATGTGTTAAGTTATCGCACACTTCACGACTTTTGTGCGATAATTTCATGTATTATGGCTATGTGCACCATTTTTCGAACATTCCAATTGCAAAAGTCGCGTTGCAGCAAATGTGCAATAATTTTACGTGTATTTTGCCATGTTAAGTATAGGAAAAAATTGAGAAAACTGCTGTGCCCTGAAAAAGGCAAAATGATATAGGAAAACAACTGTGTGATAATTTTCTGTGTATTTTGTAACGTTGAGCATAGGAAAAAATGGGGAAAACTGCCTGTGCCCTGAAAAAAGGCAAACTGATATAGGAAAACAATTTAAAAGTGTATTAGTGGCCCTAATAAAAGTATTTGGGGTTCTTAAAAATGTGTCAAATGGCAGTCATATGCATTATTTTTTTTATTATTATTCAAATAAAAATAGACAGAAAGTGTTGTTTTTTTTTGCCAAATTAAAAAAATATATATTCTACTTAAACTGGGGGTGCATAAAAATGACTATAACTATATATCTATCTCATTTAAAGGCACTTTTAAAATACCATCTAAATACTCCTCGAATGCCCACCTGCAATCTTAAAGACACCTGTCCCATTTATACAGCACCCCCATATACCTGTACAACATCAATTAACCCATTTCTTTGCACTTTTTCACCCCAGAAAATGACATTATTGTCCAAATTAAGCTAATTAAAACATACTTTTGACCTAACTAGTCATTAAAGAGGGTTTAGCGCGGCATCCATTCACGCTCCGGGGGTCCGGCACCGCTGCACTTCGGCCCGTGGGTGGAACAGCGGGACAGTACTGTCCCTCTGAAATCAGGATGCTGGGGAGGGGTGCGCCCTCTACGAGTGGCGCCCCTGTGCGAACACCCCTGGAGCCAGCCCTAGCTGCAGTGTTTCAGGAGAAACAATATAATGTCGACATAAGGCCAAATTCAATTAGCTTTGACTTTGCCGTGATAAGCGACTACAAGTTTTTAATACTCAATTAGAAAACGCACCCGTCAATGGGAGTTAACACAGCTTTTAGTTTGTACATCTTAAGTAGGTGAAAAGTTGGGAAAAAATCTTTGTTCTGAGGAAAAAATGATGGGACTACTTGTAGAACCTCTGGTACACCCCACCACCCAAATTATTACTAATGCACTTGAGAGGCATTTAAATGGTTAATGAAAGACATCATTTTTCAAGTCATTTTATCCAAAAAGCACGCAATTGGGTTGAATTAGATGATGAGACATACTGTATATGTTGTCTAGATGCAAAATTTGTTTTTGAATATGCAGGTGCAAGTTAAATTTTTTAGTCTCCAATATTTTTCAGACCGTGTTAAAATCACATAAAACTCACAGAATACAAATTCTAATGTACCCAAAATAATGTAGAAGCTTTAATTTGCGGAAAATCACTTGCTTACTATATTTTTCCACTGCTAATAAAAAAATGATAAAATCAGTCATTTGACGCCTTTTGAAAACCTCAAATACTTTACTTAAAGCCCCCATATACGGGGCAATTTTTCACACAATATGGCCGTTTTCGACTGATCGTAACGACCAGTCGTGTGAAAAGTAGAGTTTTCATACACGATTACGATGCCGATGCGCGTCCCCGACGTTGTGTATCGGCATCGTAGATCAAATGGTTTTGCAGAAAGATTGCGACCTATCGTGTATGATTTGACACACGGCGTACGTACTTTTGCTTAAGTACGATACGATGTCCCTGGACACTCCCCTCATCCGTATTGTACAGACTATTGACATTTCAGCAGATGCATAGTGTGTGTATTTGCTACATCGGTTCGTATGGTCCTTTGTCCAATCGTACCTTTTTTTAACAGAAATCATACAGAATGTTAAGGGTAGAATTTTCAAGGGAAATTGTATGTGCCCTCGGATCTGATACAAATCGCCCTGTGTATGGGGACCTTTATGTCCACGAACACCTTTGCTCTGCCCTGCTATATTATTTCCCACTTTTTCAAGCACTTATGACAAGTCGCACCTGAACTGCCACGAAACCCGCAAAGTGCATCTTTAATTGAACACCTTGGGAGCGTGAATGCAGAAAATGCCGCATGATAGGCACGTAAGATGACCCGTATTAACTTTTATAGAACTCACAGCTAATTGAATTCACCCCATAATCCATACTTAGTGGAAATATGTGGACCAGCACTTGGGGAATTAGGTCCAGACATTGGTGGTTTCTGCTGCCTTGAAAGGAGAAGAAAATTTCAGAAATTATCCAACAGAATCCAAATACAAACAATGGGCCTGATTCAGATTTGGGAATAATGTAAGATATAGCAAGTAACTCTGTACCTGGACAAACCATGTTGCAATGCAAGGGGTGCAAATACTGTACATTTACATTTTTTTTGCATGTGGGGTAAATACTGGCTGCTTTTGACTGTAGCCTACCAATACTGGACAGATTTATTTTTACACTGCAATTTAGATTTCAGTGGGGACACTCCCCTTCAATATCTTTGAACATTTTAAATCTACCGCACCTGCAGTGCAACATGGATTTACCAAGATGCACAGTAACTTGCTGTTTCTTATTCTATTCCTAAATCTGAATTAGGTCCAATGTTCTTTCTGGCGCAAGTTCCCCCAATTGAATAGTCTGTACCACTTCTTCTAAATTAATAGTTAATTGAAAATACGTAGTATGGCATTAATACAAACGTGTCTTGATCGTCTGGTACAGCATGTGATAAACTGTATAACTTTGTTACGTGTTTTAATGGACTGCTGGATGCTTCTTTATACAGTTTATGCCTATTTTTGTCTTACAGTCCTATTGCTGGAATCAACATAAACACACTTTTTATCCTTGCAGAGTGCCAGTGTCTAACTTGTTCTGTGCTGGGGATTTTTGGCAGAGTGGTGCTAAAAATCCCTATTTATTCTGATTCCAGCAATAGGACTGTCAGAAAAAATATCCTATCTAAAGAAGCAGGCAGCAGTCCTGTGAAACGCGTAACAAAGTTTATAGAGTTTATCACATGCTGCACCAGGTGATCAAGACTTGTTTGTATTGATGTCATAGTATGAATCTGATAAATATACTATTTGTTTAGTAGAAGTGGTACTGACTACTAAATTGGGGGAACTTGCACCAGAAAGGACATGGTTTGCAGAATCCATATTTGCCTACATTTTTGAAACTCCTCTCCGAGAAGCTCAGAGAGAAAGAGAGACGTTACAGCTGGACAATGAGCGGGCAGGGCTGGGTGCTTTGTGTAATTGAGCCCTGTCCCCATTGTGGCATAAACCCACAAATTGCGGGTTCAAGAAGAGAGGACGGGGACAAAATTAAACGATGCTCATAGAAGCACATCATATTGCCCCCCCCCTCCCGCCTTTCCCCACGAATATGCAATTCACTGTATAACCCTTTCCCATCCTGCCAACTTCACTAGGAAGTGGGTGGGATACGGGAGATCCACCCACTCTTCCGGGGATCTGGGGAAATACCCAAAAAATGGTGAGTCTCCCAATCGTTCCAGGAGAGTAGGTAACTATGCCACAGTCTCTTATTCTACATTACCTAATTGTCTAATGTCACAGAACGTGGCAGTGTTATTTACCAGCATTGTAACAAGCTTGGTCTGCCAGACATGCACCAAATCACATCTGACGATATTTGTACAAAAACAGTTTGCTGGTGTCTAGTTCTGGCAGTGAATGAAAATGTCCTTCATGCGTATCACTCCCAGTATGTGGTATATAGGGGTCTGTTTACTAAGCAGTGTTAGGAGACAGAGGGAAAAGTGATAAGAAAGTGATAAGGTGCCAGCCAATCAGCTCCCAACTGTCATTTTTCAAACACAGCCTGTGAGATGGCAGTTGGGAGCTGATTGGCTGGCACCTTATCACTTTCTTATCACTTTTCACTCTGTCTCCTAACACTGCTTAGTAAATAGATCCCATATTCTTATATGCTTATTTAGTATTGTCAGAAGTGAAATATGTTCCATCTAGGACATACTTGTCAACTCTCCTTGATTGTCGGGAAGACTCCATGAAATAGTAGCAATCTCCCTGACTCCCTGAAGAGTCTAGCAATCTCCCTGGTTGCACCTTATCCCTATTATGAAACTGTTATATATATAAAAAACAGAGATATATACATTCAAATGGGATCATTAGTATAATTTCCCTGCATTGATTATACGGTACAATGATCCCTATGGCTACATGTATTTTCTGAGGAGTATCAGTGTGTTTTCATCAACAAGTACATCTTTCTAATTGCTTTGGGGCTCATTTACAAGTGGATGTAAGTCACTTTTATGGCACGCCTCTCAGATGTAGCAGTACACGCCCACTTTACCGCCGTGCTCATAGGTGCTGCTTTCATAATCTCCCTGAAGTGCTTTTTCAAAAGTAGGCAAGTATGATCTAGGATTGTAATATGTAGATCTTTTCACAATGATAGCTACAGTATGTATTAGTTGTTATTTGCAAACTTCATGTAAAGCACTTTTACTGCTCCCAAGAACACTTTTCATATAGTGCTGTTATTGGGTTTCCACAATTTATAACTTTTAGAATACAAATTAGTAACATTATAACTAAGGCTTTAAATACATGGCGTAGAGTTAGAAAATTACTGTACTTTATTTTTTTTATTGCATAATCCCGACCCAAGTCCTAAAATTAGCACATAATGTTGGAGTTATTAAGGAACTTAAATAATATATGTTATTTTTATGGTCTTTTTTCTCTTGTATGCTCTTGTTTTTTTGTTACATACAAACGGGCAGTTTCGTTTTTATTCAGTTGGTGTATGTACAGTAGCCCTGAGATATATATCTGCTTGATTTAGATGTTACTGTATCTATATGACCACTAGCCCATGGTAGCTGCACCTCTACATGTTATTTGCATGCTTTCAAACAATGTAATATAATTAACTTTTTAAGGGTATATAATGTGATAAAATTAGACTCAGAGGTAGGACCTTTTGTTTATAATTAGTGTCTTGATGCAAAACAGGTAATTCTGACTTGTGAACATAAATACGTCTTAATTTGACAGCAACTGTACAGCAAAATGACAGTGGATTCAATAAAACAGACACATTCATGGAACTACTTCACTCCTTGGCCCCTCTCTATCCAGAAGCTAGCTAGAAAACTTACTACTGTACTTGCTAATTTCTCTATAGGGGATAAAGACACAAATGCACAGTCCTTGTATTTCTGAGGTTCCCTTCACAGCTAGTTTCTCTCTGGGGCATATTTATTATAGAGACCAATCGGCCGCCATCACTTTGGGCGCAACTCATAGTGAGTTGCATCAGGGGTAACTGATCCAAAAAACAGTTGTCCTATCACACTACATTTTTGCTTATTAGTAGTTGCACCGCCAGGTTTGACCGCATGTACTAAGAGGGGTCAGATCTTAGTGGGTCCCACTTCACAACTCTGACCTTCCTCCCATAGGAGGGCTTTCTCTTCAGCTCTTCAATTAGCCTTTTCCTCTACCCTTTGAAGGGGTTGGGTACGAAATCCCGGCTGTCAGGATGCCACTGATCAGAATACCGACAGTGGCATCCGGCATACTGACAGCCATAGGAAAGACAGGTAAGCATTTTTCTAACCCCTACCCTAACCCCTAGCCTAACTCTAACCCTCCCTCCCCGGTGCCTAACCCTAACCTCCCCCCTAGTGCCTAAACCTAACCTCTCCCTCCCCGGTGCCTAACCCTAACCTCCCCCCTAGTGCCTAAACCTAACCTCTCCCTCCCCGCACGCTAAACCTAACACTCCGTACCTGGTGCCTAACCCTAACTCTCCCCCTAATGCCTAACCCTAACCCCGCTACCTGACCCTAACCTCCCCCTCACACTCCGATACTTACCTTCGGGATGCCGGCGGTCGGGATACTGGTGCCGGGATCCCAACCTGTCGGGATTTCGACGCCGGTATTCAGACCGTTGGTCCGGGATGCCGACTACATTCCCTTTGAAGAGCCTTCTCAGCCCCTCATTGATCTATCTGCTTTTTACTGAGCTTCAGCTTTTTTTTTGTACAAGTAAATTGTGAGCTTGCCACTGCTATTCCACTGATAACGAGGACACACCAGGGTGGGCAACATCCAGAAATAAAAGGGTTCACGAAAGATGACAAATTTTCTGACAAGGAGAGGCCAGACAACCTTTTCAACCTCCAGGACATAAACATATTGCAAAATCAAGCCTGCAGCCAACATAATATATACATGTATCAGTGTCAAACGCAGGATTTTTAGAGAGGGGCTTCCAGATGCTAGATTTTATAGCAAGTGTGGCCAGCCCATTAAGAAGACTTAATTAGCACGTAACAAGCTATAGTCTGACTCAGGCAAAGTGCAGCTGAATGGGTTTTCTTTTCTGACTGTGGGCACCATTCCACAATAAAAGTACCCTGCTCTGTGGAGCATTGGAGAGTATGGGGGAGTGGCAGAAGAACAAGCACTGGCCCTTGACATGTATGTACACATTGGTCTCCTTATACACTAGATAATTTATGTAATACAATATTAATAATTAACATTATATATGGTCTATAGTATAGACTGCAGGGGAGAGAGTCTAATAAAAAAAGCCTTTATGTATGAAACATATTTATCTCATACAAATAACATAAGTGGTCAGGAAAAGGTTAAACATCCCATAATCAAAATACATATATAATATAACTAGTAGGAAACAGAACTGAGCTTTCTAAGCATACATTAAGCATATTATTATATTATCATTAAGTATATTATGATTGTACTGTCAGACATGTGACTCCTCTTGCTGGAAGCTGCCCTCTGGTCCGTTATGCTGACTGAGCGCTTAGATCCACACGCACAGATTTTGTAGGAAAATTTGTTGCAATTGGGCATGTCCGCTTCCTGCTATCCCTTAGTTTGCATTTTGTTGAGTAGCTCTAGTAAAATTGCTTTATATACACCACCTGCATTTTGCGTATGATGTATGTATGTAGATAGATAGATAGATAGATAGATAGATAGATAGATAGATAGATAGACACAGACAGCTTCAGTGAAGTGAGCTCCGGGTGCTTGATGGTGAGATTTGCGGTGAAAACACTCATCGTGGCCCTGGCACCTGCTGTCCGATATTGAGGGCGCGATTATGAAATTTAGAGCACAATGCCTCCCGCACCTCCCACCTGCTCCCGTCCTCCGGGACCTCCCCATGTCTATTTAAAATGTCAGCCACTATTGTTAATTTACTGTATTCATCCGTTTGTGGAAAATAAAGTCTATTTCCTTGGTAAACCTTTCGATTCATGATGCTGAATACATTGCACACTTTTCTTATCATTGGGGGATGCTATTATTTACTTCACTGCCCATATTTTCATGTAGCTTTAAAGGCAGAGGATGTTGGAGCAACTTTTCAAGTGCAAAATATTTTACAAGTCCCCATGTAATTTTAGGGTTATGAATTTTGATCATAAATGTAAATGTTGGCATTTCATTTGTGTTTTGGTCAAAAATGCTTGAAATGCTAAAATCGGAAGCACTCGCATTGTAGCACAAATACAGTTTAAGGTGTTCAGAGGCAGAAGCTTTCTTCCCGACATTTACTGTTGGGAAATCGGAGTGCACTCTGACAGGGGGCTCGACCATGCTTCATGGGGTTGTGGTCATATGACATGGTACTGTACATGACAAGCACTTGCTGGGTTACGCCAAACACAATTTGCATGCCGTGCACACCAACCATACACATTTGCGCTGTTAGTGAACAGAACATATGTCCCCTAATGCCATCCAGATTGGGCCAAAGCTGTCTCGATTGTTAAGGAGGGACAGAGATCTCAAATCGGGACTGAGCGGGACAGTTGGGAGGTATGTTGTTTGCAAGAGTCACCACAATACAGCACCTATTATGGATTACAATTGTTGCTGTCAAACTCAGGCAGCACCACATTCACATACTGTACACTTGTATGTGAGTCTGCGGAGCCTATACAGCATAGGGGTCAATCCAATCAGGTGCGAATTGCGAGGCACTGTTTTGTCTCCAAATTTGCATAGCGAAATCATTTTGCAATCAGATTAGCAACTCACACTGAACCAGTCAGACTGAAATCGCATTTTTCCATTCGCAACTCCCTGAGTTTGAGAGATGGAAAGGACAATTTTGATTTTAAGGTTACAATGTCGGGACACTGTGCTGAACCCCTTGGACACCCCCCCTTTAATGACTAATTAGGCAATTGGAAGTTTTCAATTAACTTAATTAGTCTAGCAATTAGTAATTGCATTTTATTGTTTTGGGGTAAAAGAAGAAAATGTCATCACATTACCCCCAAATCAACACTTTTCGTTAGTTTAGGCACCCCAAATTTAATTACAATTTTTTTTAAATTGAAAAATAATTGTTTTTTTTGAGCATTTTTTTTTACAGATTTTCTAGATGCCCTCAAAGTACCCCAAAATCACCTTTTTTCCTTTA
Organism: Taudactylus pleione; assembly: GCA_031769625.1. Classification (NCBI taxonomy): domain Eukaryota; kingdom Metazoa; phylum Chordata; class Amphibia; order Anura; family Myobatrachidae; genus Taudactylus; species Taudactylus pleione. Next base: position 2,841,298 of record JAUIMM010000677.1, read on the forward strand.
ATTTAATTTTCGTCTAATTTGTTTTATGTTAAAGATAAAAGTTAGATTTTTATAATTTTTTGGCATTTTGTTTTTAAAACTCACAAACAGCCATTTGACACCATTTAAAAACCTTCAGTATCAATTTTGTGGGGTCCAGGATGGTCTCCCCACTTTTTCATGCACTTCTCTCACATCTCATTTGGCAGTCAATTTGCAAACCTCCGCTGCGAGTACCACGAATAGGCAATTTTAATTGGATTGGAGAATTATCTGGTGCGCGCAGTAGTGCGAAGTCTGCAAGTTTCAAGAAATAAACTCGCTACTCGCAATTTGCACTTAATTGGATTGACCCCTTAATCTTTTGCATGAAGCTCATTTTGTCATGCAATGAAAATTAAGCCATCTATTGAAATGAGTAGACAAAGTTAATAGCTATGACACCTGTCCAGTAATTAAGGCAATTAGCTTTACATAAAGAATAATCGGTGAAAAAACAGAAAGGACTATACATTTTCCATACATTATAAATCATGTTTATACTGACATCTATAGTAAACATATTAACATTTAAAAAGGTACTGCCAACTCTTTCTCGGATACAGCTAAGGGGTAATCTACCTTTAAAGCAAATTTAAGAGACCTGATGGATCTGTTACCAGGCTCAGGCTGGCCAGTAGTCACCCATTGTTGCCAACCTTAGGTAGTTCTATATGCGTATTTTACACTATGGGAGACATGAAAAATTATCTTACTATCTTCTGTTATCTCAAAACCAATAATAAAAATATCTATAGATTTAAAAAAAATTGCAGAATTAATATATCTGGTTCGTAAAATATATTATTTTCATATTCACCTTTGACTTCCATCATTTAGTTTAGATGTGGGCCCTCTATACCTCCCACCCCTAACACTATCGCTAATTACCAACTTGTAAATATTATTTATCTCACAATGAATGATGTTTAATTTAACAAGTAAAGGAAGATGTTGTTTGTACTAACTTGAGTCCTGTGTATAGAATTTTGGGTCATTTTGTACAGCTCATCCACCAACTTCTTTAGTAAATGTAAACATCTGTAAATAGGTCAGATTTTGTTGTAATTATCTAATCATGTGATCGAATTACATTCTATTTCTGAATTGTCTATATATTCAAAACAATATCAATAGTGTTTTTTTAAAAATCTTGACTCGTAGTTATCATTTCGCACTTGTTATAGGTAGTGTTCATAGATGTCATTTAGGTTTTCATGATCCTGTTGGCAAACATCAGCTCTTCTGTTTTCTTTAGTCTTAAGGTATTGTTCCATCAGCCTTCTTAAGACAAAGCAAACAGTCAAAGTAAATTGGAGTTTTGTGGTGCAGGAAATATAAGGGGCAGTGCCAAGAGGTCAGTCACCTACCAATAGCATAATAGCTAGGAGCACAAATGGGATAGTAGCAGATGTTGCTTAAGGAATCAGAAGGGCGTTTCTTCAGCTCACTGCTAGGAGGTTGTCTGTCAGTTCAGGAGAAGCCAGGCAGAGCTGCACAGCTTATCACAGACACTGGATTGTACAGAGCAGCAAGCTGGCGTTTGTCACACTCTATCTCTCTCTTTTCTAACTATTTTTTTTTTCTTTTTGATTTTTGGGAATGAAACTGTAAATTGTCCTTAGAAAAATACCTCACAATGTGCCTTCAGCAAACATAACAGCATCATATTTCTTTTACTGGTTTTACAAAAATTTACTGGAGATCTCAGGGTACAATTGCTAATTTGTACAAGAGCTGTTTGATTTGCTAACAAGCCGTTTTATGGAGAGTTTTATATAGAGATCACAGGATTTGAAGAGTACGGTGAGAAAAAACAAACTGTTATTTGTATCAGGAACATCTTCTTTGCCAAAGAATAATATATGGTGCTAATCTTAGCCGGAGATTCTGGATAAAGATTTTATTTTGTTCTGCGGCACATTTATATCACTGGATAGCATCATTTCCATGATTTTCCTATACCTTCCACTGTGTCTCACTGGAGATTGCATTTTACATGCTGTTTAAAGGGATTACAGTTAACCAATTACCTGCACAGGATTGGGAACTCTTTGCTATACAGGACTGGGAACTCTTTACTATACAGGACTGGGAACTCTTTACTATACCCTTCATTACTTTGGATAATTTCATGTTTGGATTTATTACTAAAATAGTAACCTGCAAGTTCAAAAGGTGAATGTCTCGGACAAATACATTCTCAAAGGAAACTGTTCTATAATGTTCTTAATGGTCTCACAGTAGCACTTTATGGTTTTTATGTCGTATATTTAATGAGTTTTGCAATTGTAACCATTTTCTTTGGCCCTCAGAGATTTTACAACAATTTTAATTTAGTGTTAGTGAAGGTATTATTCCAACTGATGTATTGTCTGCTACCTGTCACTGTTACAGCATGGGCAAGCCATTAAGTAGGCCAGATTGTTTACGACAGAGCCCATCATGTGTTGGAAAAGCAGAGGAAGAGGATTTGAACATTGAGGATTGTTATGTTCCCCAGAGGTCTATTTATGATACGGTCAGATTAAATGAGCAGATTGACTCTGGTAGTAAAGGAAGTCTTACATCCAGGCATTTTACAGATCGCACCTTACCCTATAGCAATAGAACACTGGAGAGCAGCACCTTGTGCAGCAATGGTGCACTTGCCTGTAATAGTGAATTTAGAAACCGTGAAGCTGAACCAAACAAAGTGGATGAAAAAATGATTTTTGATGCACTCAAATTAAATAGAGAAATCATCCGCCCAGGAGGACAACCTAGAAATAGACATAAAACAGAAAAAAGGGAGCACAGGCGGTCATGGAGGATTTTTGTACCTGTAAATTTAGCAGATTATGTCAGTAGAAGTGAGAGCTCCTATGTGGAAAGTCCTGCATCTGGTTCACTGAGTACATGTAGAAAGGTAACAGATTCTCTCACATCAGAAGATGACTCTGGTCTCTGCAGTCCCCAGGCTGAAGGAGATGAAAAGCCAGAGTCAGCCACAATGGGCCGTGAGGAACAAGGAGCTGTCCTGTCTTGTGCAGAGAACTGTAACATGGTGGGCACGTTATTATCAGGAATTACTGACTCTGATCAGTATACGCCTTATCTTTTATATGCACAAGTGCAGAATGACTTAGATTTCAGTCTGATTGCCTGCAGTATTACCGATTCCAAGAGTCCAGAGTTCCACAGTGCTCTTAATTCTGATGTGGATTTAGACAGTGACTGTTCTGTTCCCCGTGAGGGCTATGTAAATTTAGAGGATGGCTTTACCTTGTTTGAAGAAGAGGAAAGTCAGTGTTACATGAGTGACCAAGCCAAGAGGAAAGGCCATGTACAGTATATGTCCAATGGTCTGGATGTATACAATGGGGTTCATTCTGCCACTTCCAGTGGTAGCCACTACAGTGTGGATCTTCCAGTGGCTGATTATACAAATTCCAAGATGGCACGTGCAGGATCCATGGGGCTGCTAGATTCTTCACCCAGATATAAAAGTGCAGTGGTGCACCCCAAAACTATCCCTATAAGAGATAAGAGCAAAATGTGGACCAAAGAATCAAAAAAAGAACAGACACCTGACAATTTGCATTCACAGGTAATCTATGACTTCCCATATCCATATAGATGTAATACATTTGCAAGAGTGTGTTGTTTCCCGTTATGTTCTATAAAATACATGAATTTACTACGTACCTCTAAAACACAGTGTCGCTGTAATTAGGACCACCACGTTGCACATGGCAGCTATTTTCAGTGACTTGTTACGATGTCAAGCAATCCACATGTGATTCTTCTGTCTCTGAAATATCAACGTAGTTCTGCTAAACAGATGTCCTGGACAGTACTTGGGCTTTTTTGTCTAACACATGTTGAATGCTTGAATGATAATAAAGGTTACATTTGAGAAAGGTTAGTTGGTCACTGATTAAATGGCAGCTCTGTAACAACACTGATTGCTGCCAGCTGTTACACAGTGTCTATTGTCCCCAGGACACCCTGTGTTCTCTTCATTTTAACAATGCAATTAGCAGGATATGCTAACTGCCCCATGAAATGACAATGGAAATATATAATCTAGCTAGTATTTCTATGCTTCCTGAAGTTTTCCAGTGAAACACAAATGGTTACCCTGCATATTCATTTTTGTTGTTGTCAACATACTGACTATATTGCATTAGAATTCATTGTTCTGGGGTGAGAATGAGAGGTGATACATTTACCTATGGAAACTAGCAGTATGGGCAGCAAAACAATCACATAGCAGTCCTATTTCATAAAAGTAGTAGTCAGAGTTTTAGCTGTAGTTATTGTGAGCAGTACCATTGAGTGACTTTATTTTAGAATTTTTATATTGGAATCTTTCCAGATTATAGGCATTTTTTTTATTATTTAATAATAATGTAATAATTTCATATCATTATATTAATAAGATACCCAATTATACATATTGTACACATAACAAGGAATAAAACACAAATAGATGTTAAAGGAGGATTACTTTTGGATCTACTGAATTTAGATGCAAGCTAACATCTACTGTAAGTTTATCTAGTTTTGATATCTACAAAGTTCAAAGTGTAGTTACGATAAAGCAAAAAACACACACATTGCAGTGTTCTTTAAAAACACTGAACAAGTACTTTGCAAAATACTGTTTCAAAGTTAATTTTATAGATACATTTTGGCTATTTATGACCTACTTACAGTGCATCATTATGTTTTTTAATGACACTTTTTAGTGACCCTTTTCACAGAAAATAGCATGCGTTAGACAAGGGGAAACTGACAATTGTTTTACAGCTGCATTTCCACGTTTTCATTCACAACTTTAAAATAACTACAAGATGGGATGTAAATGAGAGGACCAATCACAAACCTCAATGTCTGTGATTGTGGCTTCTCATTGGCCCCTTTCATATCATTGCAATCACACAGCCATGATTTTCAGCCAAGACTTCCAGAACAACCATGGCACCCCAGGAAAGATGTCTGCACTGACCCGACAGAGGGCTCTGGGAATGTAGCAAAGCTAGTCTGCTGCAGATGCTAGTCCAACTTTTTTTTTTTTTCATGGAGACAGTGAAAACAAGTTTATATCACACTAATATTGAAAAAATCTGATCACACAAAACAGTGCTGACGATTTTTATGTTTTCATTTAAATTTACTGATGTGTCTTAAATAGTCCAAAAAAGAGGTGAAAAGCTTCTGATCCGGTATGTGACAAATAAAATCAAATGGAACTGTTACACATTTTTTTTTTTTTTATATATATATAATTCTGCTTTGCACAAATCTATGAATCACCCATCAACGTAGAGCAACAAGATTATTCCAGTGCTGATGCTGCATTCAGCTTTATTTATGTTGGATAATCCTAACTTAAACATTTGTTATTTTTGGCTGATAGAAGAGTTTGTAGAGTTGTGTACTAGAAAATAACATTAGTGCATGTGGACTCAATGATTATTAGGGATACTTGTTTAAAGGCCCTTATAGCTGACACTTATCATTATACTTACCAAGGGACAATGCAGTATAATGTTGTTCAACTCTTTACGTCATTGTAACTTTTCCAAAATATCACTACAGTATATGACGGTTCTGTGGACAAATTAACATTAGCTTAACAATAATCCATGTAAATACTGAGCCAATGAGAAATGAAGTGCTACCAATGTATAAATCATCTTTAAACGTTTAAGTAAACTATGATTATAAGATCCTTCGTGAAAATGCATCACATGTGCTGGAGCTGAAATAATGTTACACTATGTAACTTGTATCGGGATTTTCCACTCCAAATCTTATGGTTTCTTCAGATGATACAGGCAGTTCTTTGTCAGTGTTACCATTATAAATAACAAACCTGCTTGTTCCTACTTGTCAGCCTCTAAACGATTTCCTCATTAGGATTATAGCCACAGAGACCAGCTCTCTGTCTTACCCAGTGTACTTTATATATCTCTTCTCCCTGCACAGCTGCCCTGATTCTTCTAACAAGAGTTGTTCTGTCCCGTACGCAATCTACTATAGCAATCAAAACAAATCGGAGACAATACCAGGTTCAGTCTCCTATATCCAAAATGCTTGGGACCAGGGGTATTTTGGATATCGGAATATTCCGTATTTTGGAATATTTGCATACCATAATGAAATATCTTGGGAATGGGACCCAAATCTATACACAGAATGCTATTATGTATTATATACACCTTATACACACAGCCTGCAGGTCATTTTATACAATAGTTTCAATAATTTTGTGGCTCAAACAAAGTTTGTGTACATACATGAAATTCATCTATGTTTCATATACACCTTATACACACAGCCTGAAGGTCATTTTATACTTTATTTTTTAATAATTTTGTGCCTTAAACAAAGTTTGGGTACATTGAACCATCAAAAAGAAAAGGTGTCACTGTCTCATTCATGCTAAAAAAAATTTCTGTATTTCGGAATATTTGGATATGGGAGGCTCAACGTATACTTCTATTTCACCTATATTCTCCTCCTTACTGGTTCTTCTGCTATTGCCCTGCTGTTGCGATTGGGGCAGCACAGATGGCATAGTGGTTAGCATTACTGCCTCACAGCACTGAGGTCTTGGGTTTAATTCCCACCACGGCCCTAACTGTGTGAAGCTTGTATATTCTCCCCGTACCTCTGTGTACTCCGGCTTCCTCCCTGACTCCAAAAATATACTGGTAGGTTAATTGTGTGTGCATGTGATAGGGAACATAGATTGTAAACTCCACTGGGGCAGGGACTAAATGGCAATATATTCTCTGTAAAACACTGCTATATAAAAAATTATTAATACTAACTAAATATAATATTGGATATGTAAACAATAGAAGGTTATAAAGTGCACTGAATGCACACTGCTAAATCTTCTGGCTTTTGCACCAATGCAGCTAGATGGTCTTCCAACAGTGTCAGACAGGCCCAAAGGGGTACAGGGCAAGGTAGCAGACTTCCGTTGCTGCAGGGGGCGTGTCAGCGGCAATGGTGGACGGTGTGGGGGCTAGGGAGTACGATTGCATCATCAGGGCCCCTCCCTGCTATACAGTGCAGAGATTTCTGGTAATGATGCAATTCAGCAGGAATCACGTCACCGCACTACCATCCTATGTCAGGTAAGTGTAGGGGGAGGGGGGTTATGGGGGAGTCAGGGAGATTACTACTATTTCAGGGAGTTTCGGCAAGTATGGTACATATGAGAAAGCACTACCACTTTACTAACACTGCTATGTTTCATTTAAAATACTGCAGTGTTTGACTGGTTTGTTACACTCACCACTCTGTACTTTGCAAGAAAGTTGGTACAACTTCTGCTTTCCTGCAGGTGGTCTTGGTCTGTAAAACCATGTACTTTGATGCATCATATGCACAAATCAAGTGCACAGTCATTTTTGCATTGCACTTTGGCCAGTATTTGCTTTGTAAATGAAACCTACTGAGTTTGCGTAGGAAGTTCTGACCTCTTCAGTCCTGAACTCTGGGCCCAATTCAGACCCGCTCGCAGTGGCGTAACTAGGGCAGGGCGAGCGGGGTGCGTGCCCAGGGCGCGGGGGGGCGCCGCCGGCCACGGTACCAGCCCGCCCTAGTTAGCCAGTGTGGCGCCGACCGCAATGAGTGCGGTCAGCGCTACACATTTACACAGGACCGGCGCTAGGCTTCCAGCGCCGGTCCTGTGCTGCACACCTGAGCCCGTTCCCTCCCCCTGAGCGCTTGCCCAATAGCGCTAGGAGGCGGGCTCAGGCTGTGCATAACACACGCATCGCCGCCAGCGCTGGCGGCGATGCGTGTGTTAAACAGCAGCCAATGAGAGTCAGATAGACTCTCATTGACTGCTGCAGCACCCACTGCAAGAGCCGGGCTTCCGTCCGGCTCCTGCAGTGGGTAATGGGACAGACGTCATGACGTCTGTCCCATAATGATGAGCGCGCCAGCCCGGGAGGACTGGCGGGCGGCGGCGGCGGGAGCGGACCGGAGCAGCAGCAGCAGCGTGGATTCAGGTAAGTATATTTTTATATATATATATATTTTTTTAACCTTTCTGCACTACTGGGGGCACAACGGGAGAGGGGTGGCTACTACTGGGGGCACCATTATTGGGAGGACCTCTACTGGGGGGGTCTACTACTGGGGGCACTTAATCGGGAGGGGGAACCTCTACTGGGGACTACTACTTGGGGGGGGGAAACTACCACTGGGGGCATTATAAAAGGGGCCTACTACTAGAGGCACTGCACTCGGGGGTCCACTACTGGGGGCAATAATAGGAAGGGCCACTACAGGGGGCACTGGATAGGCGGGATCACTACTGGGTGCCTGCATAAGGGGGCCACTACTGGGAAAACTGCATGGGGGGGGACTACTGCTGGGGGAACTATATAAAGGGTACTGCATAGGAGGGGGACTACTACTGGGGGCACCATATAAAGGGCACTGCAAAAGGGGATACCGCTACTGGGCACACTGCATTGTGGGGACCCACAGCTTAACGACCGACCAGGTTGATGGTCGCGATGGTGATCAGCATCGCGACCCTCGGGGCTTACGACCAGACCCTAAGATTGGGTCTGGGCACTCGTAAACCCCAGGGAGCTTTCTGCTCTGATGGAGCAGGAAGCTCCCCACTGACATCACTGATGATGTCAGTGCGGACGCCCACAAAACAGTAGGCGTTCGTAAAGGAACGCCTCCGTTTTGGAAACCACCCCCCCGGCCCGCCTACCAAACGGGGGCAGCTGTCGATCAACATCGACAGCCGCCCCTTTGGTAACGAGCTCTGGAGCGACAGAGTATCGGGGTGTTAGGGGGAGGTTAACGTTAGGTAGCGGGGTAAGGGTTAGGCATTAGGGGGAGGGTTAGGCACCGTTCTTATGGGTGTCGGGATTCTGACTGTCGGGATGCCACTGTCGGTATTCTGAACAGCGGCATCCCGACAGCCGGGATTTCATACCCAAACTATTGGGGAATAACTCGAAGCCAGTAATTCATTAGAATCACTAGAAAGCTTGTATTTTGCTGAGTAGGCATTTATTCATTCCAGTGCTGCCATACAATAGATCGTGACAGGATGACTGCCATAAATGTGAACTCTCCCAACAAGCTAAATATTGGATGCTTTCTAATAGGAAGCATTGATTAGCAATATTATATCAATCTTATTTGATAGAGGAGATACAGTATACAACTCATCAGTGAACATGTCTGATCTAGCACATCTTAAACTGGTGTGTAAATGCAATGAGGGCCGTGCTGGCCATCCAGCATTTGATCAAAGGACAGCTATTCTTTAGAACACTTGTGAGCTGGCATGGGGTCTTCCATTTTGCTACAGTCAGCCCTTTGCATTGCGTTACGTGAAAAAACTTTTGTTTTTCTGAAGTGGCACCAATTGATAGACACAATCGTACGCTGTCTAGTAATGGAGGCCTTGCTAACAGTTTCATTGTCTGAATATTTTTCTTTTTGCTTTGTACAGGATCAGAAACATAGCTTTTATTCCTTATATGACAGAGTCACATGTTGATGCAGTATGTAATAATTAAAATGCCATATGGAGATGCTAATGAAGAACAAAATACCAACTATGGGCAGAAGTCTTGATGTGATGTCAGAGCCTGATTATGACTCCATGGATCCCAAGACAGGATACTGATTTGTGGGCCCTTCCCTTGCATTTGTTAAAAAAAAGTTAGAGTAGTCTGGGCGCATTATTGCCCTCTGAGCCTAGGAGGGAGCATAGGGGCTGATTCAGACCCGTTTGCTAGGCTGCGTTCGCACGTAGCCTGCCGATGTTTGCAATCTGTGCATGCGCATAAGATGCAGTGCACGTGCGCAAACTAGCCCATGCGATTGCAAAGCGCTCGAACCCTGCACACATACTCCTCGCTAGAATGATTGACAGGACGAGCCGTTTGTGGGTGGTGACGGGTTGGTCGATGATAACGGGGGTGTGGTGGTGCGACGCAGGCGTGTCTGTGCGTCCTAATGCCGTTTCAGGGGCGTTCATAATTAATAAGCAGCGTCAGCATACACGTCACATGGCTGAATTACACACTGCAGCACTTGCAGTGTTTGCGGTAGGGTATGGTCAGCCACAAGTGCTGCGTATGGGTCCGATGTTACCGATTGTTTCATCCACTTCCTGGAGATGATGTGTATTACTAAGGGAAAGTGGGCGTCTTGTGAAAGGCTGGTGGGCGTCTAAATATACACTGCGATCGCAATCCAAGACATAGTGAGCGTGCTAATGTCTTTTCGTGCAATCGCGGGATTTGCATACTTTGGCAGCTGACGGCTGCGTGCGAACGCATCTAGCGAGCGGGTCTGAATCAGGCCCATAGATTGCCTAATATAATATCATCTGTGTGACGTCGCACTGCATTTGTTTGGCAGCATTAATGGCTTTGATTTAAATGCTGCATGGTCATTAGGTAAAGCAAACACAGGGCCTGATTCAGAGCCACTCGTAAGCAGCCGCTCGTTCGCTCCGAGCGATGTTCGCACATCTGCGCATGCGTATGGGTCGTAATGCGCGTGCGCCAACCAGTCAGTGCGGTCGGAAATCGAGCGCTCGCAAAATAGCGAGTGCCTGCTAATTTGAGTGACAGGATGAGGCGTTTGTGGGTGGTAACAGGGGAAGGTGCTTGAAAACGGGGAGTGGAGATCCGAACGCAGGCGTGCCAAACGGTCAAAACAGGCGTTTTAAGGGTGTGCATAATTAACAAAGCAGCGTCATCGACCACGTCACTTGGTTGTTTCTTAGCCTGAACTGTTCGCATGATTGCGGTAGGAAAATCCAACCACAAGCACTGTGAGCAGTTCAGATGCCTTTCGATGTACTCGATTAATCTAATAAATAGCAGAGATGACGTAGGATGCGAACAGCCAGGGGGCGTCTTTACAAAATAGCGAGTGCAAGTTTCGTTCGCTCGCTCGCTCAGACAAAGAGGCGTCAACAGACCGCAAAGAGCGAGCGCTCAATTTAAATAGCCGGCCCCTTTTTCTGAACGAGCGAGCGCAAATAGCGTCCGGCTCTGAATCAGGCCCACAGATCTTTACACTGAAAACAGAATCAAGAATATGACGTTTTAAGTAAAGGTAGTCTTGTTCTCTCTTTGTTATCATGTCTATCATGATTTATTTAATTCTGTAATGCAGATTGAACAAGCAGTATTCCGTAAAACAAGTGGGCAGCACAGTGGTGTAGTTTGATACTTTGTGAATAAACAGTGACAATTATTCCCATTTAGGAAAGCATTAAACTGTCTATAATGCAAACCAAAAACTTTTATTTGTTCTGATTGGTGAGTGTACACATTTATTAAGATAAGGAAAAAGGTCAAATAGAGCAGACAACAGCTTTGCTGTCTGTAAAGTAGCAAGTACATGACACTAACGATAGAAAGGTTAATTGCTGTAACTTCACCACTATTTCTACAGATGAAGTATGATGTGATGTATTTTGTAATTGCAGATCCTATATCTGATTCAGAGTTTGGGGTTGCTTTATTTAAGGACTTAGGAATTATCAATGCTTAGCTAGCCCCCTGGTAAGATAGAAGTGTTCTGTAGCTACCAGCTGCTCTCAATTCAATACGTTACCATTGCTATTGTTGTGTACTGCACAGCAATCAATGTCAATGGAAACCAGTAGTCAGTTTGGAGAGCAGTAGCATACAGTACATTAGAGCAGTGGTTCTCAAACTCAGTCCTCAGGACACCACACAGGCCATGTTTTCCAGGTCAACCAGCAGGTGCACAGGTGTGTTCATTACTCACTGACACATTTTAAAAGATCCACAGGGGCAGCTAATTTCACTTGTAATTCTGTCAGGAGACCTTCAAAACATGCACTGTTTGGGGTCCCGAGGACCGAGATTGAGAACCTGTGCATTAGAGGATCAGAGAGACCTGTAGTTCCACTGTAAAGACAATGTGAATTATTCTAATTTTTACACACTACACCTACACTATCAACCCGCCACCCACCACCCAGGGGTGGTGGGGATAGCCCCGGGCTATCAGCCTAGGACAGGGGTGCCCTGGAAAGGTGGGCCCCTTTATTGGGGGGTCCCCAACTCCCCAAGGATCCCTGGCCTGGGCTAACTAGCAGTCAGGACCGATGCTGCAGCTGGAGGACCCAGTGAAAGGGCTCCCCTGGCTGTGGCATCAGCCCCCCGCTAGATAGGGCCCAGAGGTGGTTTTAAATATAGGGTTGACCTCACGTCAAATTTTTTATCCCTATATTTAAAACCAGGTCTGGCCCTGCTGCCTGGTGCTGGTTCTTAAATTACGGTGGAACCCTACTCATTTTGTTCCCCGTAATTTTAAGAACCAGAACAGGCTGGCAAGTCCGGGGCTGGTTAAGCTTTAGAGGGGGTGGGCCCTATGTAATTTTTTAAAAAACTTTTAACCCTTTTTTTTACAGGCTAGACCACAAGCAGCTTACACATATCTCACTGATATGTGTAGGCTGCTTGCTCGGGAGAGTTTTGCAGAGAGAAGACACTGCAATCTCGGGTGAGTAATCACCTGCTAAACTTGCTACTCGGGGGAGAAATATCGTTCTGCTTCACCATCGGCCATCTCACTCTCAGCTAAACTCGCTTCTTGGTAAATTTGAGAGTCTCAGGAGCCTCAAATCTCCTGAGTTTCGTTTAAGCTAATCGAATTGAAAAAAAAACAAACTCTCCCACACTCGATTCTTAGTAAATTTACCCCATATTGTTGGGACGAGCAGTAAGCATAGTATAAGCATAGATGGGCTCAACACAGTGGTGATGGTAGGGATGGGAATGAAGGGTCTCTAGGCAGCAAAGGGGTTAAATGACAGCTAAACCTCAAACTTTAATTTTTTTTAATGAACCATGAAGGTAAATTAAAAATATAATTGTTCAGTAATAACCTGACATTCCATTGCCTTTTCAAAATAATAACAGAATATTTGAGTTCAGTGTTTTGGTCATGTTAGAAGCTGTGACCAGTCCTCTTGTATCATAGTGTGGGTATGGCTATGTGATGTAAGGCAATGTCATGATGTGACCAGTCCTCTTGTATCATAGTGTGGGTATGGCTACGTGATGTAAGGCAATGTCATGATGTGACCAGTCCTCTTGTATCATAGTGTGGGTATGGCTACGTGATGTAAGGCAGTGTCATGATGTGACCAGTCCTCTTGTATCATAGTGTGGGTATGGCTACGTGATGTAAGGCAATTTTATGATGTGACCAGTCCTCTTGTATCATAGTGTGGGTATGGCTACGTGATGTAAGGCAATGTCATGATGTGACCAGTCCTCTTGTATCATAGTGATGGTATGGCTACGTGATGTAAGGCAGTGTCATGATGTGACCAGTCCTCTTGTATCATAGTGTGGGTATGGCTATGTGATGTAAGGCAATGTCATGATGTGACCAGTCCTCTTGTATCATAGTGTGGGTATGGCTATGTGATGTAAGGCAATTTTATGATGTGACCAGTCCTCTTGTATCATAGTGTGGGTATGGCTATGTGATGTAAGGCAATGTCATGATGTGACCAGTCCTCTTGTATCATAGTGTGGATATGGCTATGTGATGTAAGGCAATTTTATGATGTGACCAGTCCTCTTGTATCATAGTGTGGGTATGGCTACGTGATGTAAGGCAGTGTCATGATGTGACCAGTCGTCTTGTATCATAGTGTGGGTATGGCTACGTGGTGTAAGGCAGTGTCATGATGTGACCAGTCCTCTTGTATCATAGTGTGGGTATGGCTACGTGATGTAAGGCAATGTCATGATGTGACCAGTCCTCTTGTATCATAGTGTGGGTATGGCTACGTGATGTAAGGCAGTGTCATGATGTGACCAGTCCTATTCTATCATAGTGATGGTATGGCTACGTGATGTAAGGCAGTGTCATGATGTGACCAGTCCTCTTGTATCATAGTGTGGGTATGGCTACGTGATGTAATGCAATGTCATGATGTGACCAGTCCTCTTGTATCATAGTGTGGGTATGGCTACGTGATGTAAGGCAATGTCATGGTGTGACCAGTCCTCTTGTATCATAGTGAGGGTATAGCTATGTGATGTAAGGCAATGTCATGATGTGACCAGTCTTCTTGTATCACAGTGTGGGTATGGCTACGTGATGTAAGGCAATGTCATGATGTGACCAGTCCTCTTGTATCATAGTGAGGGTATGGCTACGTGATGTAAGGCAATGTCATGATGTGGCCAGTCGTCTTGTATCATAGTGTGGGTATGGCTACGTGATGTAAGGCAATGTCATGATGTGACCAGTCCTCTTGTATCATAGTGTGGGTATAGCTATGTGATGTAAGGCAATTTTATGATGTGACCAGTCCTCTTGTATCATAGTGAGGGTATGGCTATGTGATGTAAGGCAATGTCATGATGTGACCAGTACTCTTGTATCATAGTGTGGGCATGGCTACGTGATGTAAGGCAATGTTATGATGTGACCAGTCGTCTTGTATCATAGTGTGGGTATGGCTACGTGATGTAAGGCAATGTCATGATGTGACCAGTCCTCTTGTATCATAGTGAGGGTATGGCTACGTGATGTAAGGCAATGTCATGATGTGACCAGTCCTCTTGTATCATAGTGTGGGTATGGCTACGTGATGTAAGGTAGTGTCATGATGTGACCAGTCCTCTTGTATCATAGTGAGGGTATGGCTACGTGATGTAAGGCAATGTCATGATGTGACCAGTCCTCTTGTATCATAGTGTGGGTATGGCTACGTGATGTAAGGTAGTGTCATGATGTGACCAGTCCTCTTGTATCATAGTGTGGGTATGGCTACATGATGTAAGGCAATGTCATGATGTGACCAGTTGTCTTGTATCATAGTGATGGTATGGCTACGTGATGTAAGGTAGTGTCATGATGTGACCAGTTGTCTTGTATCATAGTGATGGTATGGCTACGTGATGTAAGGCAATGTCATGATGTGACCAGTCCTCTTGTATCATAGTGAGGGTATGGCTACGTGATGTAAGGCAATGTCATGATGTGACCAGTCCTCTTGTATCATAGTGTGGGTATGGCTACGTGATGTAAGGTAGTGTCATGATGTGACCAGTCCTCTTGTATCATAGTGAGGGTATGGCTACGTGATGTAAGGCAATGTCATGATGTGACCAGTCCTCTTGTATCATAGTGTGGGTATGGCTACGTGATGTAAGGTAGTGTCATGATGTGACCAGTCCTCTTGTATCATAGTGTGGGTATGGCTACATGATGTAAGGCAATGTCATGATGTGACCAGTTGTCTTGTATCATAGTGATGGTATGGCTACGTGATGTAAGGTAGTGTCATGATGTGACCAGTTGTCTTGTATCATAGTGATGGTATGGCTACGTGATGTAAGGCAATGTCATGATGTGACCAGTTGTCTTGTATCATAGTGATGGTATGGCTACGTGATGTAAGGTAGTGTCATGATGTGACCAGTTGTCTTGTATCATAGTAATGGTATGGCTACGTGATGTAAGGCAATGTCATGATGTGACCAGTTGTCTTGTATCATAGTGATGGTATGGCTACGTGATGTAAGGTAGTGTCATGATGTGACCAGTTGTCTTGTATCATAGTGATGGTATGGCTACGTGATGTAAGGCAATGTCATGATGTGACCAGTCGTCTTGTATCATAGTGATGGTATGGCTACGTGATGTAAGGCAATGTCATGATGTGAAGAAAGGATTTTGAACCCCAAAACATCTGTTTTTCTCAGCATGTTGCACTGTTTATCTTATTTGATTTACAATTCACTGGCATGTAGAAGATAAGAAGACGACAGACCAGCATGCAATGCAAATAATGGGGACTACATGGCGGGTACTGCCCAGATGCAAACAAATTAGTTCACACCCAATGAGAAAGTGGTGGTGCATTGTTGTATCACAGCACTAGGGTCATAAGCTTGATTCCAGAACAGGAAATTGTATGTGGAGCTTACATGTTGTACCCGTGTTTGTGTGGGGGTACTCTAATTATCTCCCACACTCTAAAAACATACTGGTATACTCATTGGGAAAAAGAGAATTTAGATTGTAAGCTCCAATGGGGCAGAGGCTTATGTGAATGACATATTTATTGCACAGCGCTGCGCAGTTGGTGGCACTATATAAATAAATGATGATTATATTAAAAAAAAATAAGTGAAATAAGCTAGTGTATACACATTATAAATTGCCTTTATTTATGCTGCAATTCTTTTTTATTTTTGCCTTGTAGACTTTCCAGAAGGAAGAAATTGAACCCCTCCAAGCTCGTCTGCAAGAGGTGAACTGGTTAGGTCAAGGACTTGTACAAAGCGCTGCTAAAAACACCAGCACCCACAGCTTGGACCGTGGTCTAGAGGAGATAAACACAAGGTGGAATACGCTAAACAAGAAGGTACAATCTTTTATTATATCACATACTCTTTGTCTCTCTCTTCTCAGCTATGTGATTAATAAATACACTATCCTAGATCCATCTCATTTTATTATTTTTCAAACATCCAGTTTCCATATTTAGCATTTTGCATTATTTTTCTATATAAGTCGAGTTGTTGTTTCTCCAACTATGATATTGTCCAAATTTTCACACATTTACAATTAATCTTTAAAAACAAAGTTAACAGTTTGTTTCTTATTGATTTGTTAACACATTGAAGACATTGCTGGTGATTTGAATAATTACCTTTTTACATATTATGTGTGATTAAAGAAAAAGTCTTTATATTTAGGTTGCTCAGCGTGCAGCTCAGCTACAAGAAGCCCTTCTGCACTGTGGCAGGTTTCAAGATGCTCTTGAGTCCATATTGAGCTGGCTGACAGACACAGAGGAGCTTGTGGCCAATCAGAAGTCACCATCTGCTGAATTCAAGGTGGTGAAGGCTCAGATTCAGGAACAAAAGGTACTAGAGTAATTTCCAGTTAAATGAAGTGATATTTTATTAATACATCAACATGACCAGAGCAGTACATGGTATACAGTGGCGTCCGTCCCCGTAGTGCCGCCCAGTGCGGATTCGCCGCGCGCCGGTAAAAGGGGACGTGGTCTCGCGACCCAAACCCCTGTTTTAGTCACTACGGGGGTCCAGGAGATGCGGACTTCCCTCAAGGACTAATCTGTGTGCAGTGCCAGCTCCCTCACTGTGTCAGGAGCCGAGTGCTTCATTACATATTCCATATTTAGCATGTTGCATTATTTTTCTATATAAGTCGAGTTGTTGTTACATGCAGCATTCGGCTCCTGTCACTGAAGAGCATTCAGCACTTTAATGTCACCTTTTTTATTTAAAAAAAAAACATTATTAAAAAATATATATATATATATATATTTTTTTTATTTTTTTTAAACACATATCGATTTTTTTTTTTTAACATATGTCATCGAAATGTTGGATTGTCGATAATCGGACCATCACAACTTTACATTTTCCCAGCGGCTGCTCCTCTGAGCAGCTGCCAGGTATAGGGCTGCTGGATATACATTTCCTCGGCTGCTCCTCTCTGCAGCCGCCGGGTGGGGGGGTCCTGCCATGCTGCACAATCAGCAGTGATCTGCA
Source organism: Taudactylus pleione (assembly GCA_031769625.1). Classification (NCBI taxonomy): domain Eukaryota; kingdom Metazoa; phylum Chordata; class Amphibia; order Anura; family Myobatrachidae; genus Taudactylus; species Taudactylus pleione. The sequence continues at coordinate 2,858,904 of JAUIMM010000677.1, forward strand.
ACAAGGCAGACACTGAGGGAGGGTGCAGTGATGCAGAGGGACTGGGAGGTCCTTCTGTCATTGACGGCTGCTGGAAGATTATCTTCCGCAAGCTGTCCAGTTTGCGTATCTGACTAGTCACATTGTTTGCGACCATGTCAAGTAATGCACAGCCTGACATTGTTGTAAACTATACGACCATGTCAGGAAGGTGATTAAACACTAATGATATCAGCACAGAACTGGATTACTGCTTTGGGGGGCCTCAGACATTAAAGCCCTTAAGAACAATTTGTGGGTTGCGAGGATTGGGTCCTTGTGTGCAAGCCTTCGGTGTGCACATGAAAAGGGAGCGTGGTCATGCATCACACCCCCATTTCACATCACACGGGACGCACACATCTTGTCCCTAACCTCTCATGTACAGCAGATGAGAGACTTTCATCCCTACCTTCCCTGTCCTGCCAAAATCAGGATGGTTGGGGAGTCCTCATATACAAATAGTCACACACACATGCTCATACATCCAGTCACACACATATGCACAGTCATGCACACATACATACAGTCACATACATATAGACAATATAGTGCCTCCCCCCTTACCTTGGATGGATAGACAGCATCACAATGGGTACTCTGTCTGCAGCAGCTCCTCCCCTCTTCTCTCTCATGGGCTTGCATTGACTGTACGGCTGTGTAGGCTGCTTGTACTCTCCCACTCAAATAGGCCCACTCCAAAAACATGACAAAAAAGGTATGTCCACGAAAACAACCCTTCTCTGGATTTGTAGGATTTGTAGATTTAAACCATGGCAGACATATTACATTTGCCTTCTGTCCTTGTTTTTGTAAAGTATTGTTTTCTAGTAATTTTCTATTTATTATTTGTTGCCAGCTTTTGCAAAGATTACTAGATGACCGTAAACCTACCATTGATGTCATTAAGCGAGAGGGGGAAAAGATAGCTGCTACTGCTGACCATGCAGATGAGGATAAGATCTTGAAGCAACTTAGTGCTTTGGAGCGTAGGTGGGATGAGTTGCTGAAGAAAGCTGAAATGCGGTATGACAAATTATTTTAAAATATAAATATTTTTTAAATAACACAATTCCTTTGTCCGTGGACACAGCATGCAATACTCTGCTCCATACCGTAATCTATCAATTTTATGTAATGTCCTTATCTCTGCACTGTGTGTTTTGTATAGGCATCAGCTATCTCTATACACAGCTCACTTTACTTGGGCAACTCCAACTTCCAAGTATCCCCAGCCTATAGGTAGCCCATACAAATTAAATGATTACTCTGTTATAGCTATACAGAATGTTATTTTCAGACATACAACAATGCCAAATGAAATAACTGTGTGTGTGTCACAAATTTACAATTTGTAGATGTAATAGGCATAATGTTACAGTGATATTGTTGAATCTATACTAATAATATAAGAACGTTGTGTTTGTCTGTTTCCAGTTGGCACAAAAACTACTGAACTGATTTTCATGAAAACTGTATCATTTTGTAGTGGAAACTCCTAGAAATAACCTGCTCTTTGTTTCATCTCGATCCGTTAAGATAAAGCTGAGTAATAACAAAAATGAAATCTATTGACATCATCAGAAAGAAATAGGTTTGGCATCATGCACGTGGCCGGTAAGGGGTGGGGGGAGATGTGCATTGGGCCTTCGTTCACTAGAATAGAATAGAATACATAGCAGTCTGATCACAGGGCACACAAGGGCTCCGAGAGGAGGGGGGGAGGCGGGTTCTAGTTACCTGGACCCGGGCTTGTTGGAGGGGCCTGATGGGGGCCCACGTCCACTGCCGCCCCCTCTACTTTTTACCTGTCAGCAACCTCTCTCCCCAATGCTGGACTGCAGTGGGGCTGGGGAGGCTGCTGCCACTGAGCAGCAGCAGTTTCCTCTGCCTGTGCGGGGATGGGGAGGAGTGATCACACTGATCGCGCCGTCCCTGGATTTGCCCCTGGCTGAGGGACTCACAGTGCCCCCCTGTTCAGCGCACAGCTGCAGATACTTTTTTTTATCTTAAGGGGTGTGGTGCCACGTCTCCTGTGATTTGGTCACCCCCTCCCGGAAAGTACTGGGGCTTGGATTGGCTCTCTACTGTCCTGGGTACACAGTGACATTGGTGTGTGTGGTGGGTGAAGGTGCTGCTGACACCAGTCTGTATAGCGCTGTTGGTCACATGGGCCACTTCTGCGACAGGGCCCTATGCAAAACAATACACCTAGTACACCTCAAATAATAAAATGTTGGCAGAAGCGATTTCATCATGGGCAAAGCTGCGGGCAACAGCTAGGTAATAATATGCATCTTCAAGAAAGGATTGTAGAATTTATTTTAAAAAACTATTTCTATGATTTTATTTAATTTAGTGTTATTAATAAACAATGCAAAGCATTAATCTGAGAATAAATTAGTCCTATTCATTATAATGACACATTTTAATCTGTTCAATAAGCAAGGCAGTTTTGCTTAGTTGTATATTATATAAATTTTACATCAAATATTTTGAATAACAATGCTAAAACTTGAAAAAGACAGACGTTATTATAAATAATCTTTATAAACTGTAATTTAAGGTTAAGCTCATTGTAATAATTTACTATGCCAAGCACTACAGGATACTCCCATACATGTAGCGGTGCTTATTTGCTTGCATTTGTGCAGGATATTGTGTTCCTGACTAATGGTTTGTTGGCATGAAACGCTCAGCTTTGGGATGAATAGGCATAATAGCCTGTCTCTGACAGCTCACCCCAGGACTAACGTATAGCTTTTATGGTTCCATCATTGTGATGTGTACAAGCAAGCCTTTCCTCATATTAGTGTTATGTGAATACGGAGCCAATACAGAGATAAAATCACCAAGCATAATGTAAGCATTGAGGGCTGAGAACTTCTTTTAAACAAACGAATAGGATTAAGTGGTAGATTAAATCCATCTGGTGTCTGGTAACTACATGGTTATCCCTGGCTGTATTTATTAATACGCCTCTTTCTAATATTGTAATGTGTATTCACATTTTTTTTTTAAATGTTAATAAATATAATCGGCAGTATACTGAGTACTTGGGGGTTATTACAGTTAAAAACTCCCCTTGTATTTTCTCATAGGGTGCCTCACATTTCCTTCTATATGAAACTGTTCAGCAGTGCTCATAGGAACTCATTCAGAGTCGGTCGTGAGCACTGAGTGCTCACAACTGACTCCATGTTGCCCCACAGCGCATGCGCACAACGGAGCCGGCTCCGTTGTGCACATGCGCGAGACCCGACTAACAACGGGCGCTCCATCATTAAGGGTCTCATAGCAGATGGGGCGAGCTGTCGATGTTGAGTGACAGCTCGCTCCATTTGCTGGGCGGGCTGGAGGCGTGCCCGGTCAAATGGAGGCGTTCCAGTCGGAACGCTTGCCGTTTGGGGGCGGCCCCACTGACATCATTGCTGATGTCAGTGGGGAACTTTCTGCTCGAACAGAGCAGGAAGCTCCCTGGGGCTTACGAGTGCCCAGACCCTACCCTAGGGTCTGGTCGTAAGCCCCAGTGGTCGCAATGGTCTTGACCATCGCGACCATCACCCATGTCGGTCGTTAGAGCTGTGGGTGTTAACCCACAGCTTAACGATTGTCAAGGAGGCGGCCGTTCAGGATGCAAGCAGTTGCCCTGATTCGGAGCGACCGCTTGCATCTAACGACCGCCTCTGAATGAGGCCCATAGTCCCAACAAACGGGAGCTCACTGTGATTGTATCTGTGTGTATTAAATTATTGCTGAAATCGTACATTCTTTAATATACCTTGTATCAGGAATAAGAGATACAGTTGTGTACTTATATTTGCATTAAGTTAAAAAGTTGCAGGTTGCAAACTCTGTGGGCAGAACTCACTGGTGTAACCTGGGAAGTTCTGTGACTGTGATACATACTGTAGGAACCTTAGTTAGAAATACAGGTTAGTTGTATTTTCCCCATATCCCTGTCTCTTGACCCCATATTGCTTGACATACAAGCAGAACACTGCACATATTTCATATATTAAATAGTTCTGTGTGATCATTGTAGGGTATTTAGTAAAGCCCATCTAATTGTGGAATAAGTCCTGATACACTCTAATACACAGATATGAAAGTAGAGTTATGAACTTTTGCTCTGAGTGTTTGAGCATCAGTTGAAAAATTCAACATATTGTTGTATTGAGAGCCAAAAAAATAATAATACTAAATTGAGGGAAACAGCAGACGGGTTCAGAAGGGCAGAAGCGAAACTGCAGCGTAGAGAAGCCAGTACTTGCTTTTTCTGGTATAAAAATACAAATCCACCCAAACTGTTTATGTAACTGTGTAATTGCATCTTGCTGCTCTGGCTTTTCTCTCTGCTCCAGTGATGTCACCAGTTCTCTCAACACAATTACAGGACAGCCTTATTATACGTGCTAAGCAGACGATGTAATGCACCATTACCAGACAATGCACAAGTTCAATGGCATGATAGTATCAGATCCAAGCAGCAAATTTCTGAGTCTTGTAGGAAAATGCTAACTATTTTAGTCAAGTACACAAATTGTACTTTTACAATTATCAATGCAATTAGGAAATATATTGTCTCAGTTATTGTTTCAGGAAAAAGAGAGTATCTCCAGGAATCCCCATCCATCCCCTCTCACTAGATGGAAGCTACAATGTGCACCCATAATTTTAATACTTACCTCTCCACCTCCGGAGTCCCATGTCGGTGCCGGTATCAGCGCTGTAAAAATTGCCTGGAAAATGGCCGCCTCTGCTATTTTTCCTGCCGTTCTGCGCATGTGCAATAGGGAAAACATCGGGAAAATGGGTGTGGCGCCATTTTCCCAGTGATCTGCGCATGCGCTGTAGACTCCGGGCACATTCTAGTGAGCGCAGCCGACCACCGGAGAGAGAGAAGAGGGTCCCGGACAGAGACTGCACACGGGTCCTCTCCTCTCTAGAAACACCCCTGCCTGTTGGTGTTATATATACTGTATCTGACATAATAACACCCTGGAGGGTGCGTTTGATAGCGCTGAGAGCACATTATGTCATCACTAGGAACTAGACCTGTCATCACTAGGAACTAGACCTGTCATCACCTGTCATCACTATGAACTAGACCTGTCATCACTAGGAACTAGATCTAGTTGGAGCTCTGAAAATATTCTAGCAGGCAAAGGCAAGACAGTAACAAACTCATGACACAAGACTCAAGTCCGGGCCATAGGCATAACATGCCACAATGTCTAGAATATCTTTTGTACTATAGTAAACAAAACTATGTTTATGAGGTTTGTTTGCCTTTTATTTGAATAAATAACCAGTTACTGCTTTGCAAACTGAAATAATCGGAAATGAGACTTTACAGTAACTATGGATATTTTGATTAGTATTATATAGTATTATATAGAGTATTTTCCAATAGTCCATTGTTTGTGACAAATTAAATATAAGCGGTTGCCATGGTTGCACATTGAGACAAAAACCTACTACCCAAATTTTACAAAGTTAGGGATATGTCTTTTCCTAGTACCCAGTGGACTAATCTTCATGTTCCTCATTTATTGAGGTCAGTAGAATTTAGCGGTATAGTTTGTCTAGTCATCCTGGTGGCACATAGCATTACCGTCGCATTTTAGTGATATTGTACATAGAGTAGGTGGCTTATTCTCTCTTCAGGAATCTGTATGCTATATATTCAGGATGTACGTTACTGAGCTGGATCTCCATGCAAAAGAGAATACAAGAAAAAGTGCTATCTTCCTATTACCATTTTCATATACCATGTAGCTGCTTGCTGAAATTACTGTATCTTTGTATAGTTTATAATCCTTTTATATTCCAATTTGCAGAAACCATCAGTTGGATGGTATACTAGTGGTAGCTGAACAGTTCCATGACACGTTGGAGCCTTTGTCTGAGTGGCTCAGTAACACGGAGAAGAAGCTTGCTAACTCTGAGCCCATTGGGACACAGACGGCCAAACTACTTCAGCAGATTACCCAACACAAAGTGAGAGAAAACACATATACCGCAAGTCTGGTACCAAAATACATTTACAAATGTATTTTGAATAACTAGTTTTATAAAGAGACAATGTTTTTTTTATTTGTAGATTTTTTTAAAATTCTGACTAAATCGCTACATTTGTTGTAGACCAATCAATATTTAGCTCTTGGTAGTGTGTAATGCAATTATAAACAAAATGACAAAATTAGCAAAATATAATTTTTTACTTACAGTATTGTGAGCGTCTATAAATTCTAATTTCAATGCTGCATAATATGTAAAAGCCAAATACTGTAGTTCTACTTGGACTCATATGTGCTCCAAGAAACATTTAAATTACATAATTTTTTTTTTCGAAACTGATTAACCAACTTTTTGCTGCTCATTCGCTTCACAAACCTTACAGAATATTAATGTAAATTCTTAAACCTGAAACTCCGCTCACTGGTTGATCAAACTAGCAACTCTACCGACTGATTATTACTTTTTACATTCTTACAGTCTTCATTTATATCTTTGTTTCATTTTCCCATATTTTTTATGTTTTCGTTTATTTATTTTAATTTTCATCCATTCACTCAGGTGTTACAAGAAGACATTACAGCTCATAATACAATCTTACACCAATCTCTGAGCATTGGCCAGTCTTTAAAAGCCCTGAGTTCCAGGGAAGAGAGGGAGATTGTTCAGGAAAAACTAGATAACTGTCAGACACGATACATGGAGACTCAGGAGAGGAGTAGCAGGAGAGGGGAACTTCTACAGCAGGCGCACTGCAATGCTCAGATATTTGGGGATGATGAAGTAGAGCTGATGAACTGGCTGACTGAAGTACATGACAAGCTGAGCAACCTGTCAGTCCAAGATTACAGTACAGCTGTCCTCACAAGGCAACACACTGAGCTCCTGGTATTTTATTCTGTTTTATGTTTGTTATTATTCAGTTTACCATTTATTTTTAGTTGTGATCATCTCGTTACATATATTATTTTACCACACAAGTATAATTAAGGTATATGTTGCCTTTGTTTTCTGAATGAATATACCCTAAATTTGGAGTTTTGTACATGCCTCTTTGTTAGATTGTTGCTAAACTAAAAAACATCCTCTATTTATTTCACTAAATGGAAATTTGGCATAGACCAATCAAACCACACCTACAGTATGCTATCTCCATATGTCCTGGTTTGACAGCTTTTACTACTGGAAACCTTTTACTAAGAAATTATATATTTTGCCCCAGAACTTAGACTATGGTGCTTCGGTATTTCCAGGATTAGTGGGAACATGATCCTGTTACTGTTCTACTGCATCTTGCCTAAAGGGAATCAGGGATGGCTTTTATTGCCTACTGTATAGACACTTCATGGCCTCTGTGGAATATTACTGCTGGAGGAGTAAAGGGTGCAATTAGGGAGATAATTGGTAAATAATTCTTGGTACATATTATTTTGCACATAATATGGGGTAAAGAGAAGCATTACAGCCAGTGTTTTCATTAACAGCTCCAGGTTGCAATAGATAAGAAAAGCAGTTAATTATTAAACATATTATTTTCATAGAGAATCTTCTGTCATTAATTAAAGCCATACTGTTGAAAGATACTGTAATTATAAGTTGTATGTTATTTCTGATTGTATAATCTGTGAAAGGTTGTGTGTGTCAGCCTGTTTATGCATGCAATATAATTGACCATCATTTTAATGCTGCCAATTTAGAGGTGGACTACTTTTCCTAATTTTATTTAAATTATAAGGTAACATTATGAACTTAATTGAGAACATATTCTAGTTTCTATTCTGCATATAGAATTCTGTGATTATGTGACTGATCTCTCTTTTCACAATGGTTTCTGATAGCTCCTCCTGGAAGACATAGTGCTTAGAAAACAAAACGTTGACCAGGCCATACAGAATGGATTGGAGCTACTAAAGCATACGACTGGTGAGTGAGGTGATGCATGCACTAGAAAGGGTTCTGGCAAACTATGATGCCACTTGATCAAATATGATAATGGATCTTGTGGGTCTAATATGGAGCAGCTGGTTATCTATCAGATTTGACAGTTCACTTGTGGTCATATCTAAATGAATTGTCTTTTTAGTGTTCAGGCCAATCCGATTCTGTCCCTGTCAGACTGATTCACCATCCGAGCCAATCTAGATCGATGGGCTACTTAAAACCCATGCCCAATGCACATTGTAATGAAACAGGTCCAAAATGTGCTGATTGACTGGTAAAATTGCAGCATGAATATGCACCTAAACACTTACAAGTGTTAAATGTGATATCCACCTTTATTTATTTTCTTCCCACCTAATTAGATCTCAGTAGAGAGTCTATTTTCCAAGGATCAGGACATTAAGGGTATCACAACAGGGTATTAGTGGCACCTGATTGAACAGGTTATTCTGATCATCTAATCAAGAGCCTTCATCTTTGCTTACTCTGGGGCACCCATCTTTTTGCTAATCAGGAGAACGGAACCTATTATAAAAATAATAAGTGTAATCAGCTACTCATGTTGTTGTTTAACATTGTTCAGTACGTAACCTTCATTCGCTGCAATCTCTGACCAGCCATTCCCTGCACTCACTGTTCTGTGTCAGGTGTGTTCAACATAAAGGAAAAAAGCTTCTGTGCATAAATAAGGATTACTATGAAGCATTTTAAGTTCTGCTCATTTTCCAAGAACATCTATTAAACCAAGGGGGGTTCCATGTATGAATTTTAGTGCTAACATTGTAACTGTGGAGTCAACTCTTGTAGTCATAGCTGTGTAATGCATCTACTATTTTTGGGATGGTGATTAACCTAACATGGAATTTGTCTGCCCACAATAAGGCATCGTACTGATTACATGTGCAGCTACAGATGTGTCCACATACATCTTACTTCCTTGCGCATTATACAGCCTTTCTAGTTGCATTATGCTGCCGCGTGACTTGCACCGATCGTTTTTTGTGCGACTTTTTACCTTCAAATGTGCACAAGTGGCATCTGCTGATTAAAATGATATGCTGCATACCTATATTTTGTGTGCTACTGTGGATGTATCTGCATGCTAAATGCTACGTTATAGTATCATTCGCTTTGTAAATAAGACGCATTTCATGGTAAAAAGACGCTCATCGCTACTGAGTCTCACAATGATCACACGTTATGTTTACCGCGACTTGTAGCACAGAGAGGTAAGATGTATGTGGACACATCTGTATAACAGCATGTATAATATGTACAATGCCATGGGCAAATGACACTTTCACATCATATACCCTCTCCCAAACTGTAAACTTGAAATTTTCAGCTTAGTGCAAGTTATTTCCCTCTATCTATATATTTATATTACTTATTAACCGTCTGTTTTGGGATGTAGTCATAATGTCAACCCCACAATGTAGACATGTATGATGTCGACATTGTCGATGTTGACATTGAACATATCGGCGTCTAAAAAAAAATGCGGCATGTTCACAGTGTCGACATGTGAAATGTTACATTCTTCAGGGACCGGACAGTTGGGTTAGGTTGTGGCAGCGGACGGTTAGGGTTAGGCTACAGAAGGAGAGGGTTAGGAACTAGGTGAGGGGTTAGCCTGCTGGTGGAGAGGTTAGAGTTAGGCACTAGGGGGAGGGTTAGGCATACTCACCGTCGGAAGTGCCACTGGATCTGCTGAAAGTCATCAGCGCATTACCACTGGACTCAGGAGACAACGCTGGAGCTGCTATAATTGATAAGTCACCACTAGATCACCAGGGATGTTATGTTGACATTCTAATCATGTGAACATTTAATTGGTACTGACATGATGAATGCCGACATGCAAATCATGTTGGAAATGCGACCATGTCAACATTATGATTATACTAAAATATACCACTCTCTGTTTCATGTTATTGTATCTTTTTCTTCTTTTTAATTGTTTTTTTTTATTAAAGCAATATGCGTTTAGACACAATATTTATAACACAATAGTTTATTACATTCCGAGAGAAATAAAGCATCTTCTCCATTATAGTCTTATACAAATAGGTCGACATCAAATAAATAATACATATACAATTAAATACATAAAATAAGAGCTATTAAATATCATGGGATACATTGATAATGAAACATTGTTAAACATATCAGATCAGACGTGCTCCCCCCTCCCCCCCTGAGAAGTCACAGAAACAGGGGGATCAGCCTCCACCATACGCAGAAGATACCATGAGGTATTACACAAAGAATTGTGAATCTGTGATTGTATGGCAGTTGACAGGGTTACTATGAAGCTCTCCCACATCTGAAAAGCCGCTCAGTTCTGGCCTCCTTCTATAGTGTAACTGCCACCCACTCCAGGCAAAAAAGATAAAAGATCTTTGTTTTAAAAAGAGACATAGTTGCAGACTCGGGATGTATCCATACCTGTAAAATCGATTTGCGAGCAGCTGTGCTAACTGCTATCAACAATCGTCTGCTCCCTCTTGAAAATCTAAGAGTATTTGGGAGAATGCCAAACAATGCCCATTCTGGAGTCAGGGGCAGATAATTTACTAAATGTTCTTGGGCATAATTATGGATTTGTAACCAAAATCTGCAAATTAATGGACAGGACCACAAGCAATAGATCAGCATCAGGCCATGTTATTGTATCTTAATTTGTTTGTATTGTGACCCCCTCATTGTACAGCCCTGCTTGTGTATGTGTTACAGTACACTATAATGGAGATTCAATTAGCCAAGGTAATTTACAGTGGGCTACTGTAATTGATTGCCGTGGGCTATACGATTAGCCCCACTTAAGGAGGATTTCTTTTCGGATCTCATGAGACCTGAAAAGATATCCAAGATAACTGTGCTGTTATCGGTTGATAGTAGCCAGTTAACGCATGAATCCGCAAGCTTTTCACAGTTTCAGAATGGAATGTACTAAGCATCGCATCCGTGATGCGGTACATTCCGCCTCTCTTCGGGTATGTACTGCGGTTGATTACCGCGGTATGTACTTAGAAGATCACAAAGGACATCTCTCCCGATAAGAGCTGTCCTTTGCAATGCCCCCGGCTTGAGGGACTTCCGGGTTTAACACCCAGATGTCCAGGGGCCGCAGGGGTTGATGGGTGGGATCCGATTGGATCCCTCTCAGGGGAGGCGTCTCAAATAGAAGCCCATAGACTTCTATTGGGTAATGCCACCTGAAGATTGGGTAATGCCACCTGAAGATGGCGTTACCCACCGGGACGAAGCACTGGAATGCATCGCATTCCGGTGCTTAGTACATATGGGGAATGCGGTAATACCCCAAAATGGCATTTTCAGGGGTTTTACCACATTTTTGCGTTTAGTACATCCCATGCGGATTCATGCGTTTAGTACTCAGTGTGTTAACGCCTGATAACCAGTGCTAACGCTCGATAACATGTTTATTTAACAGGCATTAACTTAGCTATCGGATGAATTTGGGAAGCTAATTGAATAGCCCTGGCGTTAAATCCTGAGGCTGCCTCCTGTTATTAGCCATGGTAATTTACCGTGGGTAATTAAATTCCCCCTATGGATGATACCAAACACATACATATTGTTTATAGCAGCCTGATAATGTTACGTGTAAACAACTTTTGAAAAAGAACAGTAATGTATATAAATATAGTGTACTGTAATTGTATTCTCCCTGTCCCTTTATGTCCAACTATACACCTGTGTAATTGAATAATCCTCCACCTCCTTCTCTCCATGTAATTCATCTTCCCTCTACTCCTGTGTTATTGATTTTTGCTTCCTCTCCTCTCTAATAAAAGCTGTGAATATGCTCAATGATGTGATGATGTCACTGGAAAACCCTGCTTTCAACCAATCAGTGACACCGATCAGCAGCATGGAGTGTGGTACCAGAAGCATTGCCTGTTCTGCCAGCTGCTTGTATATGAATTACAGGGCGAGAGCAGAACGAGTGACATGACTGCAGTAAGGGAGGGCTTTATTTGTGCTCTGTCTGATACTGCTTGCACAATAGGATAGGAGTTTGGGTCATAAAGTCTTCATAACGCTAAGAACAGCTCTTTTTGGAAGAGCTGTCCTTTACATTTATAATCACAATTAGTTGTGCATACAGTACAGTGCTTATAAACACTGCTATGCATGCAGTAAGTGGCGGGATGTATCGTATGCAATATACGATGCATGATAGATTCTGCCCTTAATGACAGCAACCCTGCCTCAGGGGATCTTACAATCAGAATTCCCTTTGTCACAGAAATCCACTTACTCTAAGGCTAAATTTCCTCAGTATGCCTTTGGTGTGTCAGAGAAATCTGGAGCACATATAGGAAAACCATGCAAACACAGGGAGAACGCTCAAACTCATATGTCCCTGGTTGGAAATGATCCAATGACCCCAGTGCTTTGAGGTACCAATGCTACTCAGTGTGACACCATGCTATATGAGTTGATACCTATTATAAATGATAAAAGGTTTGTGCCTAATGTAATTACTTATTATAACCACTTATGAATTGCATACGGTTTTACAGATAACAGGTTGGCAATGTTTCTTGAACTCTGAAGGTAACCCAGCATGTTTTAGAAACCAGTAATGTGGGCAAAGTAATTTATTTTTGACGGCATGGATCAGCAACATACAGATGTGTCCGCATACATCTATCCTCCGTGCGCTACACATAACGCGGGTGCTCTCGGTAGCACTGATAGTCTTTTCATGTGACTTTTTACCTTCAAATGCATCTTATTTGTACAGCGATGTGAATTTTTAGCACAAGCAGCTTCTGCTGATTAAAATGATATGCAGAATGCCTATGTCCTGTGTGTGACTGCGGGTGTATCTGTATACGAAACGCCACATTACAGTGTTACAGCCGCTGACACAGTAACGTAGCGTCTCACATGCAGATGCACCCGCAGTCGCTCACAGAACATAGGCATTCTGCATATCATATTAATCAGCAGAAGCTGCTTGTGCTATCTATGGAAAGACGCTCGGCACTACCGAGTCACGCCATGGCAGGGCACGACTAGAATAGCTGTTTAGCGCGCAAGGAGGCTAGATGTATGAGGATACATCTGTATGAACTACAGATTTTGCACATTAAAATGATTGGTTGTGAGGGCTGCAGCAGGTAATCTGAGAAAACACTGTGTAGTACTGAGCAGCTTTCAATCAAGAGGAAATTAAAGTATTAAACCTTTAGATAAGCTTTATATGGTTTGATTATTAAGCAGTTTGATCTTTATTCTTATTTTTAAATAGGTGATGAAGTTGTCATTATTCAGGAAAAGTTGGATGGAATCAAATCAAGGTACTCTGACATCACAAAACTAAGTTCCAATGTGTCTAAAGTCTTAGAACAGGCCTTAAACCTTGCAACACAGTTCCATTCAACGCACGAAGAGCTGGGCAGGTGGCTGGACCAGGTGGAAGTAGAGCTGAAGAACTACGAGATGCAGGGCCATAAACCAGAGGAGCTGAACACCGTACAAGAAAGAAAAAAGGTGCAATTTAATGTTTTAATCACATGCTAAAACTTTATGGAATATAGCCACCCTAATATCACACTACTACTACTACACATGCACACAATTAAAAGTATTGTTATTTTAGACTGTGTATTTAAACATTCAATATTTGCTTAAGAAACTCTGACTTTGATGAGTTGGAATTTCAGGTTTCATTTACATATAAAAGCAATTGAGAATACAATTGGTGCAATATAGTTAAACAAATTAAGAATACAAATGAAGTATAGATAGTATCAGGAGGTGTATGTACTCACATGTCAAACATTGTTCATTGTATATGCATAAAGATTAACAAAATAGGATGAACACAAAAAGATTATTTTCAAGTTGCATTAAATCACAGCGTATCATACAGTCTTTTATTCCCCAGTATTAAGTAAATGTAGCATGAGGTGACACAGGCCAGGGTCAGGAGTATGAAGCAGGCAGACATATAGTCAATACCAGGCGTTGATGCAAGTATAAATAGGACACCTACACAACAATGGATACCAACAAAACTGAGGCAATAGCAGAGGTACTCAGATGACCCCAGTACTTGGGATGAATGAGGATCTTTGGATCTGTAGATGGGCAAGCTGAGGTTACATAATCAGAGCGTGACAGTAAACAACTGACAAATGCAGATAGAGTGCAAATGATGGGACAGGATAAGAGAATACACAGCAGACAGACAGCACTGAGAGGGAGATAAAGAATGAAAGGCACAAGGACAAATGATAGGACTAAGACAAGGACATAACAAGCACCGATGAAAACCACTAGAGTAGGGCTGGATACAGGGAATTGTATTCCTCCAGCAACCTCCAGTGTATGAACATTTCTATAATTATTATTATTATTATTATCATTTATTTATATGTCACCACAAGTGTTCCGCAGCGCCTTACAAAGTACATAAACAAATAGGTTGACCAGTAACTTACAGTACAATACAACACAGGACGAGGACAAGAATAATATACATCGCTACATTACTGACCATAACACCCATAAGCAACAGAGCAAATATACTAATACACTCCTGAAGGCTGCTGGGAATTCACTACTGTGCCAATATAGTTTATAGAGTGCTGACTAAAAGAGGAATTGTGTATGGTACTAGTCTATAGGTTGATAAATGGTTACCTGTAAGACATGATATACTATACTTGCACTTTATAGCTGCTCACATATGAACATATGTCGGCCATAATTACGTACATCTCTATATTGTGTGTACTTGTCTGTGCTCCATTTCAAAACGTGCAGATCTAACACACGCAAGATACGCTCTGCAAACAGGCATTCGTTCAGCTCTGCAGCAGCCCCATAAAGTGCAATTTGTCTTGATAGTTTGTTTGATAAGGCTAGATTTGTTACTCATGGTTCCAAATCTGGGCTCCAAAATAATCAATGAACACAATCAAAATACAATCCTGTTAGTTAGGAAATGATTTTCAGTTTCAGAATTCCAAGTTGAACTGTAACCCCCATTGCAAAGTATGTGAAGTGTTTTGACCGAAAAGTGCTGCAAGTTGTATAGTGCTGCAAGTTGTATAGTGTATAGTGCTGCAAGTTGTATAGTGTATAGTGCTGCAAGTTGTATAGTGTATAGTGCTGCAAGTTGTATAGTGTATAGTGCTGCAAGTTGTATAGTGTATAGTGCTGCAAGTTGTATAGTGTATAGTGCTGCAAGTTGTATAGTGTATAGTGCTGCAAGTTGTATAGTGTATAGTGCTGCAAGTTGTATAGTGTATAGTGCTGCAAGTTGTATAGTGTATAGTGCTGCAAGTTGTATAGTGTATAGTGCTGCAAGTTGTATAGTGTATAGTGCTGCAAGTTGTATAGTGTATAGTGCTGCAAGTTGTATAGTGTATAGTGCTGCAAGTTGTATAGTGTATAGTGCTGCAAGTTGTATAGTGTATAGTGCTGCAAGTTGTATAGTGTATAGTGCTGCAAGTTGTATAGTGTATAGTGCTGCAAGTTGTATAGTGTATAGTGCTGCAAGTTGTATAGTGTATAGTGCTGCAAGTTGTATAGTGTATAGTGCTGCAAGTTGTATAGTGTATAGTGCTGCAAGTTGTATAGTGTATAGTGCTGCAAGTTGTATAGTGTATAGTGCTGCAAGTTGTATAGTGTATAGTGCTGCAAGTTGTATAGTGTATAGTGCTGCAAGTTGTATAGTGTATAGTGCTGCAAGTTGTATAGTGTATAGTGCTGCAAGTTGTATAGTGTATAGTGCTGCAAGTTGTATAGTGTATAGTGCTGCCTGCAAGTTGTATAGTGTATAGTGCTGCAAGTTGTATAGTGTATAGTGCTGCAAGTTGTATAGTGTATAGTGCTGCAAGTTGTATAGTGTATAGTGCTGCAAGTTGTATAGTGTATAGTGCTGCAAGTTGTATAGTGTATAGTGCTGCAAGTTGTATAGTGTATAGTGCTGCAAGTTGTATAGTGTATAGTGCTGCAAGTTGTATAGTGTATAGTGCTGCAAGTTGTATAGTGTATAGTGCTGCAAGTTGTATAGTGTATAGTGCTGCAAGTTGTATAGTGTATAGTGCTGCAAGTTGTATAGTGTATAGTGCTGCAAGTTGTATAGTGTATAGTGCTGCAAGTTGTATAGTGTATAGTGCTGCAAGTTGTATAGTGTATAGTGCTGCAAGTTGTATAGTGTATAGTGCTGCAAGTTGTATAGTGTATAGTGCTGCAAGTTGTATAGTGTGGCTATATAACTTACTGTTCATTCTATGGTTATACAGATTTCCACGTGTTTAGGCACTTTTAAATACAGTATGCAAATTAATTTATGCTATAATATTCACTGGATAATTTCATGATAATATACCAAAAGAAAATACAATTTAATTTTGTCTTTGAGATTGTAATAATAAATCCTAAATCTTGATTATATTGACCTACAGTCTTTGGTTGGCACTAACGTCAGTTGATCCCACTGGTGTCAGCCACGCTAATTCTCTTTTCATCAGCTGAACTTGTATATCTTGTAGAGTGTAAGCAGTCAGTATGGGAATTTATATACAACTCAGGTCTGCTCACACAGTCCAGTGTTATGGTTCAATAAATGTCAGAATGATTAAGGAGGGTATTTACGCAGACATAATAGCTCTGTAACCTGGATATACATTTGCCTGTCTTAAATATGTGCAGGATCATTTCACACACACTGGGCCTGATTCAGAGGTGCACCATACATGCCTACCCTCCCGGTTTTCGCGGGAGGCTCCCGATTTTTCGGGTAGCCCCCCGCACCCCCGGAAGGGTTGGCATTTCTCCCGCATTCTGCCCACTTCCTAGTGAAGTGGGCAGAATGAGGAGAATACCCGCGGCGATCGCGGGTCTCCATGTAGGGGGCGGGGCTTAAAACATGATTCTACATGAATAATGTAATTTGGACCCACCCCCTATGCAAATTATAGCCTATCGCGACAATTTTACCATGAGGGGACGGGCTTAATGACGTGAATCGTCAGGCCACGCCCGCATCACCCCCCTCCTGCTTCTCTTACCCGGGCTTCTCCCGGGAAGAGATCTGAAAAGGTAGGCAACTCTGAGGTGCACACTATTGCAGCCGCGACTGCGTCTATCGCCGCTGAGCGACTGCGTCTTTATGCTAAAGTCGCAGCTAATGGTATTCATACTAAGACGTCCACAGGCTGCAGCGCTAAGCTGCCGCTGTGCATATTAAGACGCACCATCAGTTACACCATCAGAGATTCCACCAGCCCTATTGATGTGCAGAATCTCCGCCTGAACACATCCCCCTGTGCCAGTGCAGCCATGTCTTTAGCCCCTCCCCATGTTATCACCCAGACGCTCACTGAAATCCTCAGCTCTTGCGTCCAACTTTGTTCTGTGGCTTAGAGCGGTAACCAACGTGACGCATGCGCAGTGTGACTCGGACGTATGCCCAGACTGAAAACATTGCCCTCTTGAGTGCAACATCAACATTACGTGCACCTCTCATCAGGCCCATTGTGGTCTGTTGCAGCAGAGCTAGAAAATATAACCCAGTACTAATTGTATAGCCAGTATGATTCAGAACCCATTGTGTTAGAAAGTGACCCACTAGGTTATTTATACAGTACAATCTCAGTTCCTGGTTGTAAATCTCACCCATGACAAATCAGGATTCTCTCTCCCCCTATATGATAATGGTTATGTGTGATCCTTATGAAATGCTCAAATTGAGATTTCTGAGTTTAGTAATATACAGCAGATATCAATGATCCATACAGTTTTTAACAAAAAAGTTATATCTTTACTAAAACATAGAAAAACCTTGATGTGTGCAATATAATTAATCAGTGAGATCATCAGCGATTTACAGTATAACACAAAATAATGTAATAATCTTATTACATTTTCTTTTGAAGGAACTGCAATTAGAAGCCAAGAAGAACAAGTCTTTGTTGGACTCCCTGAATGAAGTTAGCAGCGCTTTGCTGGAACTGGTGCCTTGGAGAGCTAGAGGAGGACTTGACAGGATGGTAACACAGGACAATGACCGCTACAGATTAGTAAACGACACCCTTATACAAATGGTGGAAGAGATGGACGCTGCCAGATTGCGATCTCAGCAGGTACACAAGACCCATTGATTTTTTTTTTTAGCGTGTTACAACAAAATGGCTACCTCAGACCAGAACAAATCTTTTCAAAAATAATCTTACCACTTATTTGATATGCCTGGATGACAAAAGCATAGCTTGAAAAGAAATGTAAGGTTAAGATAATTAGGAGCAGGGGCACAGCTAATCTGTATATTGTGAGAGCCATCTGCTTCATTGTTCATAGACCATCCTAAAATAATATGTCTGTGCTTTTCAAGATAAAGAAATGAGACAGATAGCGCTGTGCTATACTTTTATATATCACTTGCCTTGTTTTTCTAATCCCATATTATAATACACAAAGATCTCCTCCATCAGGAAGTGTATATGTTTAGCATACTTTGTCCTATTTACAATAATGGGATTAATGAAGTGCAGTGCCTCTGTTTGCTTTGATTAATTTATCTTTTAGTCAGTAGGAATGTTAATTCCAGGGCATATCTAATGAGTAGCATAACAAAGGTAACATGTCCTGTCTGCCTCTGGTGACAAAGGTCTGCTCAGTTCATTTTGTGTATTTAGTTTTGATGCGGTTAGTTTGGAACTGTGAGTGTATGGTTATTTAATATTATCAGAGGGAATAGAAATGCGCTGCCTGATCGTATTTTGTTTTGTCTTGTTGGATAATTTTGCTAGATGTCAATTGCTATCTGTATGTGTATATGTATATGTGTGCACCTATCAGCTAATGGAAGTGACTGGATGACCTATAGTGACTGATCCTATTGTTTAGCCTGGTCAAGAAACCAATATTTCTATGCAATTTTGATCAAAATGGACAACGATCCACTAATTTAGAGATTTGTTAAATAACAGGATCTTAAATGAGTAGCCTAAAGCTGGGTACACACTAGGTCGACCTATCTGACGATTGGTAAGTGCAAACACACTTAACAATTGTCTGCCCGATGTGCTGGGCTTGACGTCACAACTCGGCGGGCATTTAAATTTGCTTGCCCAGTCCAGCTGTCACTCATCAATGGAACCCTGTAGCATGTGTACGGGTGATCGGTGGTTAGCCCGTACGCAACAGCAGATGACCGAAATATCTTTCAGATATATATTGTCCATCTGCTGTGCTGCAACGTCGTTAACAGACATATGGGGTGTGCACATCCGCCGATATCTATCAGTGTGTACCCAGCTTTAGACCACAACAGTGGCTGGGGCATTGAACCTTGTAGTCTGTAATGTTGGTCTGTCGCCTTGCTTGTCTGCCACTGAGACAGTTATACTTTGAACTGCAGTTCCTGAAGGACTCCTCATGGATTTCTAATTACTGAATTAGCAGAACTTATTCCTAATTAGTGACTCATTATAGGAAGCATTGGACTGTTTAAACCCAGACGCTTCCTGTTTCTCTTTCCTGATTATTGTTGTCTGTACCTGAGATTTCACTGCACTGTTTCTACTATTGTCTGTGTACCAAACCTGCTTTGCGTTATAACCTGCGAACAGGCTGTTTTATATATGTTCCTCTTCTGCTTTCACTGAACCTAAGCTGTACCTGATTCATTCCTGGGTACTAGACTATGGGGTAAATTTACTAAGCGTCGGTTTTGGTGTCTATTTCAAACCTTCGGGCATCGTCAGGCATTTGACTGTCATTTTTGTTCCGCCATCAGATATCAACCCCCTATTCCGCTGCAATTTCGATAACAATCTGCGTGGCAGATTTAAAGCACTGCACAAATGACTATGATATGTGCAGGCTTTATATCCGTAATAAGCGTTTAAAAGTATATAAATAAATATATATATATATATGTGTCCTCCCCAGGCTCTATGTTCCGGGCACAACACCCGGCAAGAATCTGCTACCGCCCGACACTTCACATCCCCCCCTGCCCCAGTGCATAACATCTCCTGTCTCCCGGTCACCCTTAATGTGTCCCTGTTGCCATGGACACCGGATGTGACACCGACGTCACATGTTCACGTTAGTGAGGGTTCCAAGACGCGGCACATTGAGGCAGGGGGAGGTTCCGGCCAGAGGACGCTGCATTGGGACGGGGGGAGGTGCCGGGCAGGGGATGCAGCTATGCGACGGGGGAGGTATCGTGCAACGGATGTGGCATTGGGGAGGGTAAGAGTGCCGGGCAGGGGATGCTGCAACGGGGTGGGGGGGACATTGCCCAGCACAGTGCAGGGGCAGTATCAGACTGCAGGGCGAAGATCCCTCCCCCTGTATAAAAGCACAGGCGCTCTGTCCAGGCGGGAACATTTGCCTGAACTGATTAAAGAGAGTAGACCTGCATCCACTCTCTGTGTTGGAGCTGAAAAAAATTTCTGGGGATAGCACTGTATACAATATATATATGAAAGGGGGGTTGAAAAGAACATGCACCTGATAGTGTAGTAAATTAAATAAACTGCTTATCGTGAATACCTAATAGAAAATCTTTGAGGCTTATCTGAAACTCTGCATGGATATTCCAACCAGTGGGATGGATGAGCCTAATGTTTTGGTGTCTGGAAACCTTAATAGGAGGATAGGAGGGTCTCGGTCAGAGCCAGATGGGATAAGTGATATAGGGGCCTATTCATCATACCTAAAGTTTCTGAGGAGGTAATTAGGTTTAGAACTCGCATGGAGTTCTACCTAATTACTGGAGGAATTCATCATTCCTCCTCCCCATAACTATCTATTCCGAAAAGCTGTCCTCTTTGCGATGACAGCTTTTTAGTTAATAGATAGTTATCCCTGCCTGCTCTAACTTACCACAGCTGGAAACAGTGCTGCGTATGCGCTGTTACATCTGTAAAACCAGCGCATGCGCAGCACTGCCTACACCTGCAGTATGTTTATGTCCCTCCCTCCGCTCACCTGACACACACACCTCCCCAGTTCATCACTTACCTGCACACGCAGCAGCCTCCGGCTCCGTCTGCTATGCTATCACGTGTTCTCCCAGCAAAGCATAGTACTGTTTAGAAAAAAAAAACAACGTTTTTTTTTCTAAACTTTATTCTGTTCTGCTGGGAGAACACAATGTCAGCATAGCAGACGGAGCCAGAGGAAAGACCAGAGCGCCGGAGGGAGACGCCGGGGGACCTGTCCAGCTGGAAGCAGGTAAGTGTTACCTACTATACGCCACCTCACAGTGGCGGATAGTAACACCATCAAATTCCGAAAATACATAATTTTCGGAATTTGATGAAAACCATAATTTCCACATCCCCATACTAATGTATGTGGAGTGTGGAAACTAACGCAGGGGCACTTAGCAAGGAGATATCAAGTGTGTTCATGAATACTAAAATAACATTAATTAAGGAAAATGTCCTTAAAAACGTTATTTTAGTGTTGATGAATAGGCCCCTTAGTGATATAGTAGTACTTCTTTGATAAGACCAATTTTGGCAATGCAGATAATATATATGCGTACCAGAAAACACTTTAAAAACAGCATGTAGTCATAGATTCCTGAGCACTTCCTCCAATATCCCTTGATAACCCCAACAATTTCTGCATGCATAGGTTATAGGCAGGAGAGCGATCACTGCCCGGAGCACACAGAGCAGATAGGAGAAGAGCTCATTTGGGGCAACAATTTGTGTGCCATCCGAATACTATTTTCTCCACCTTATAAATTCGGGGTTTGAATTCGGGTTTTTAGTCTTCTAATTAAAAAAAAACATTGATACTGAGCCGAAGTTCTACTGTGTTCTTAATGCTCTATTTTCAGCAAATTCACATCAGATTTAGCTATAGTAAATCAGCAGATAGCATACCCGCCGGTAATCCGCAAAAAAAACCCAAATCTGACACTTAGTAAATGTACCCCTATTTCTCTGATACCAGATCCATTATAGATTGTTAATTCGGCATTTGCTTTAAGAAAACCTTCTGCAAGTTATCAAAATCACTATCTTGTTTACATCTACAGATGTGGAGAGTTGTAGATTTGTACTAGATACTGGGAGGTATATTTAATAAAGTATGGGTTTTTAGAAGTGGAGTTGTTGCCCATAGCAACAAATCAGACTCTATTTATCATCTAACTAGCACCTTAATCTGACTGGTTGTTATGGACAACAACTCCACTTCTAAAAACCCAAGAGCTTTCATCTGTACAGATAGAATATAATATCTACTGATGCACTCTTCTTTTCTGTATATATATATATATATATATATATATATATATATATATACTTAAACTAGATTTTGTCATTCACATGCCATGTACATCTTATCTTCTGTCTGTTACAATTAACCCCTTTATAATTTATATACTGTATATATATATAGTTCATCTATGCAACTAATGATATATGTACAGTATAAGCAGGGGTGTATCTAGTATCAGTGCATGGCTCTGATTCGTACTTGACAACTTTTTTAATGTCCCGGAGAGTGACGTCAAGGAGGGGAATTTTGGGAGAACATGATTCTGCAAGTTGAGTTATTACAGCTCCACTTCCAGTTGTATAGTGACGCATTTACCTGCATTGTGACATGATTCACAGCGAATCACAACCTCAAACCCCTGGACCGCCCCTGGGGGAAGTGAGTGGATCCAGCAGCACTCTTATGGAAGTCCAGGAGTGCACCTCTAAATTCAAGTGTTTCCTAGACATTCTGAAAGAGTAGGCAACTATGCATTGTTTGTTACATGAGCAATTAAGCTTAGATGGCCTAGTTCATGTATTCCTTGTACCGCACTAATCATAGCTGTAATGCATTTTCACATCTTTCACCAGAGTTGTGATGCCATATACTAACCGTTCATGTCCTGTATTGCTTTACACTGTATTACTTTACATCTACAATATATCACTGGATACAAGTCAATTTACATGAGAAAATATGGAAATATATAGCTGTAAGTGTTTGTAATATGCCTTTAAGGTAAATATATGGTAACATGAAAGAGATTTCACTTAAAAAATCATGTGAGAAGGGCACAGACATTCGCTGCTGGGGGATTTATAAGGTGCACTAACTTCACATTCAGGGTGCCCAGTTGGTTGCTTCCAAGCCTGTTTTAAGTTCCCCATTAAGTAATGCCTTGAGAACAGAGAAAAGAGAGGGGGCTCCGATAGGTATATTAGGGTCTCAGTGAAAGAGCTCAAACTTTTTAAACTGTGTTTCAATCTATTATATTTGAATTTTCCATTTGTTTAGCATATTCTATTGTGATTTCCTGTTCCTGCTACCGCAGTGTAGTGCCCGGCTATAGCAATAACTACGGTATGGGAGATTTGGGATACAGACTCAAGGCTGAAAATAACATTGATGTAAACAGTAACAGACATAATTAATTGTTATTCCTTGGCAGATGTGTGAGTCATGGAGCATACCATTGTATTATAATTTATGTTGACTTCAATTTTAACTAATATTTATAAAGCTTAAGCCTAACAAAAATAATTACTCATGCCTATTTAGGATATTAGAGGTTTGACTTTGCTTTATTTTCCTTTGTTGCAAAAACAGTAATGTGCATGCTGCCATATCTCCGGAAAGTACTCTTTCATACCTCAATTTAGAAGAACAATTAGGAGTAAATTTACTAAAGTGAGAGTTTTTAGAAGTGAGTTTTAGAAGAGATGTTGCCAATAGCAACCAATCAGATTCTACTTAACTTTTAAATAGCACCTTCTAGAAAATAATAGCTAGAATCTGATTGGTTGCTATGGTCAATATCTCTTCTAAAGCTCACTTCTAAAAACTCTCACATTAGTAAATTTACCCCCTAGCAACATTTTATTTGTTGTAACATTTTTACTTTAGCCGTTCTCTATATCAATAATTATAATATAAACTCAGTAAATGATCACTTTAACCACTAAAGCCTAATTGTATTTAGGTGGTTTTTAATAAGCTAATATGTGAATACATTAAAAACAGTTTGTCAACCTTTAAGACCACACTGAACTCTTATATTTTAATGAACTTGTTTGAGCAGATATAGCGTTACGTTATATATTAGAATGCTGATGTTTTATATAGTAGAATGCTCACATTCTTTCCTCTAATATCCATTGTTGTACTTATGTGCCTTTTGTACATATGTAGTCCTTTCTAAAACACTTCATGCCATTTGTGTTATTTGTGTATATAAATAAATTATATTCAAGATGTAAAAATAGGTCTAGTTAATTCCAGTGTGTTTACATTTGCAGATGGCGTTTAAGCATCAAACACACTTTGAAAATGTTCTTTTATGCATCTGGCGTTATTGCAACTTTGCACTTTTAATGAAATCTGTTATTACTTTATAGTTATGCAGACAGACTTATTGCAGTATTATATCATGTAATCGCATTTATATTGTTTCAGTTTGAGCAATCTGTTGGTGCCGAGCATACATGGATTGAATGTACTAAAAATAAAATAATGGCTCTTGGTCACATCAGGCTTGAGCAAGACCAGACCATGGCTCAGCTACAAGTTCAGAAGGTAATGCAATGTGTGCATGACTGCTATCTACAGACTGATGTGAAATCATTTTTTAGAACAGCCCAGGACTGATAAGCAATTTGTTTTATTTACAGGGATTTGCAATGGAAATTTTAAGACACAAAGACACAATAGATGAGCTGGTCACATCAGGAGATGAAATAATGAGTTCTTTCAGTGAGGAAGATAAACAAACAATGGCGGTATGTTTAGTTCATATACATTGAATATGAGTTGATGCATATTATTCCATATATTAAACTGAAAACAGAGAATCCTAGTGGATCATAGCGCATGCAGCAAAGATCAGAGTAAGGGTCTCTGGTGTGGACAGACCAGTATCGCCGAGCTTGCCAGATGAATATTTACTGATACTGACATCACTTTTTACATAAATTGTTCATTCTCAATATTGTTCAACGCCAAGTGTTTTTCTAAAGTTGGCTGCACTCACTTATGAGTGATGATGCTGGACAGTTTGGCTAATTTCATCTTTCAAAATCCAACATCTTAGCATGTTGAAATGAAATAATCATCATGTCCAAATTCCTGTATAATCATAATAAGTGAGACTGGAGGGGAAATCCAGTCACAATAATTCACATATACTAAAGAAGGGACTGCGCTTATTTATTAGAACCAAGTAGTGAGATGGCAGAAAAAATTAAATAGCAGTCATGTTTCCCAATAATGATAATAATTTAATCAAATTTAAACTAAAATGACAGTATACATATGTAACAGTACATTACAATAGCTATAATAAGGAATAACTATAATGCTGGGATCACATTATGGATAAAACGATATATATGATTTCAACATTCAGTATATTGAATAAAATAGTCCCAGGAAAAGCACCTGTTGAAGGAACAATAAAAAATTGTATCTAATGTTCACTGATGATTAAATGGTATTCCACTTGCATGTGTATGTATGAAGTATTTCATGCAGAATGCTCTATGGGATCACATATGATTAGACAGTTCCAAATAGGCAGAAACCATGAGATAATGTTTGTAAACTTATTAGATGTCACAAGCTTTGACCGCACTTGGTGTACCTGAACCGCAGGGTAAGTCCTCTGATGGGGAGCACATTAAGCACTTCTGTATCTTACAGATCCAAATTTAGTGTCATTGGCGTGATATGGGAGTATCAGATGTGGGAAAGAAGAAAAAAAAATATTAATAAAATAAAATATTTTTGATTGTTTAGCCCTGGAACACTAACCTTAAAAAAATAATGTTATCGCTAACCATGGGTCTGAGAGACCCAATTATTTACACCAGGGGTGGGGAACCTTTTTTTCTGCCAAGGGCCATTTGGATATTTATAACATCATTCCCGGGCCTGGTACTGGCCACGCCCCTTCATGACATCACACTGAGAGGCAAGGCCAAAATTGCTGTGATTACAGCAATGCCCTTAGGATGCTCCGTGGAGCTGTAAGGGCAGCGGTGTGGCCGTCTGAAGCGTCCTAAGGACTGCTGCACTGGTGCCATTCTAGGCACCCTGCTAGCCAGATGAGGCTAGATTTATTGAATTTCAAGTCCCACCTGTGGTTGCCTTGGCAGGGCCAGACCAAATGATTTTCCGGGCCTTATACGTCCCATGGCCCGGATGTTTCCCACCCCTGACACACACTGTTCAGACACTAATCAATGAATAATTATTCTACCAACGACAACATTTTAGAACTCAAGGGATATTATCCACAGAGCGGTAATAGTAAAAAATCACTCACAGTCAAAACACAACATTGCATAGTGAGCCATGTACATAGGCGTTTCACAGCATGTACACTTAAATGACATTTGGATCTTTGACGAGGGAAAAAAACACTTCATTGGCAAGGTTGCAGTCCTTGGGTAGGTTGTGCTGGAACCGGGTTTACTTGAAAGACACTCTGCAATGACGCCAGGTTTCAAGTTGGTCGCTCCAAACAGTGCTCCAACCAAAGCCTTTCTCAAAGCTCTGATGGCCCTCTGAAATGATTTCTGACTGGCCAACATGGCTGAAGAAATGTCATCAAAGACTTCAGACCTCAGAGAGTCCTGCCACCTGAAGAATAGTATACTTTACATGGACATAATGCATCTGCATAAGTGTATCCTGGGGAGCTCTGTCCAGGGCATTCTTGGCCTTCAGAAGGCAGTATATATATATATATATATATACAGTATAACTATCCTGCACCAAACAGTGTTTCAAATGAAATAAGAAAACGTAAAGTGAAACAATTTCTGGAAATGTTACCACACTATCGCTAACCATTAGTCTGAGAGACAAATTCTCTATAACAGCTAAACTATCAACATTCCCCAAATTTCTGTGTCATGGCTGATATAGATCTAATATTATAGTGAGGTACTGAAGATATCAGATTTTTTTTTTTTAATTGTTTCTTTGATTTATTTAGAAATGTGAAAAATGTTCGGCTCAGATAGACCCATGGTCAGTGTTCCAATGTTAAAGCATATTTGTCCTACGTGTTTTCATTAGAACTATCCTATTATTTCGACTGACATACAGATGGGTCCACATACATCTAGCCTCCTTGTGCATTAAACAGCCCCTCTAGTCACGCCATGCCGTGGCGATACTAGGTAGCGCCGAGCATCTTTTTACCTTTAAATCTGTCTTATTTGCACAACTATGCAACTAGATAGCGCAAGCAGCTTCTGCTGATTCAAATTATATGAATCATCCCTATGTTCTGTGAGCAAGTGCGGGTGTATGTGCATATGAAACGCTGCGTTACAGTGTCAGCGGCTGTAACACTGTAACGTATTGTTTAGCATGCAGATACACCCGCAGTCACACACACAGAACATAGGCATGCTGCATATCATTTTAGTCAGCAGAAGCTGCTTATGCTATCTAGTCGCATTGTTGTGCAAATAAGACGCATTTCAAAGTAAAAAGACACACAAAAAGATGCTTGGCGGTACTGAGTCACACTGAGCTCCCGCGTTATGTTTGGCACGACTTGTAGTGTACTGAGGATAGATGTATGTGGAGACATATGTAATAGGATAGGGTGAAAAAAAAACTTTGGCAAAAACGGGGTTCATCGCCGAAAAAATCCCCATTTTTCGCCAATCACAGCTAATTATTAGTGCCCGAACAATGTTCGGGACTAATTGGATACCCGCCCGTAGTGTGCTTGGAAATTCATGATTACGCATTTACAGTAGGGATCCCAATGCTCCAGTGACCAGGGACCTGAGCAGCACTGAGCTGCCAGGCAGAATATCCCCCAAAAATATTATCTGTGGACTTTTACATTTTTTTCATAAATAAACCCCTAAAAATATAGTTAGATTCAAGAACACAGCTGTATCTTGTACTCGGATATAGTAAATCTATTTTTGTTTTCTCATGTATTGTTATGTACTGTAGAAGAAGCTGATAACCCTGGTGAACAGTTACGATGATGTCTGCCACTTGAATGCTGAACGGAACCTCCAGCTAGAGCGAGCAGTGTCTTTAGTGAACCAGTTCTGGGAGACATATGAAGAACTTTGGCCATGGTTGACAGAAACAGAGAAAATCATCTCTGAACTCCCACCACCAGCTCTGAATTATGACACATTGAGACAACAGCAAGAAGACATCAGAGTAAGAACTGCAAAATAAGTACATTTTTTGTGTATGTAGTTTTAAACAACAAAGTACAAAATGTTAATTTAATTTTTACAGTAAATTGACGAATATTTTTTCGGATTACTGTAGGCGGATTACTGTAGACACCTCTGCTGAGTTTGGGAACATTATTTCAGTGTGTGAGAGGGTACAGTTTGTGTGACACAGTTTTACGGTACAGAACACAGTATTTAGTTGTTACTGTTTGTCTTGTCATGTGCAGCATTTATCAGCTAACGTAACATCTCATTAGCAGAATTGTACCATTGTGTTTTTTTTCTTATTAGATTTATTCTCTAATATAAAACATTTTATCTGGTTAGTGGTGGATTTGCAGCGAAAACATATCCATTCATCTCCTAAACAGCTGTGAGTTGACATTAACAGATTATGTAGGATCTATACTCCATTGTTTGACCTAATTGTTTCTGACAATCTTTTAGTGTAGCTTATCTGGTGGTGTAGTATTTTATTCACAGATAAATGTCTGAAAAGTGGCAGAAATGTTTTGTGCTACTGTCCAATCTGTATATCTGATGCACATCTAAAGAAGTAACAAGCTCACTGAAAAATCATAAGAACAAATCAAATTAGTCCTATATGAAGCCTTTCCTAGACCCAGTTATGAACAAAGGCGTACATGATCGGAATAAAGAGTTAAGGCATGGCTAGTAATTTATCAATTATACAGTATTTCTCTTATTTTAATTTATTAGATTTAAGATGGTACTCTACTTAATTGTGAAATTGAAATAGGTCATTTTGGATACTGTGTGATATATAGGTCAGTGTTATCTTTGCAGGTTTATTTGTATTTGTTAAAATGTACTTTTTTCAAACCTGCAAAGTGAAAACAGTGGGCATTAAAATGGCAACCACTGCTTAGGGTGCAATTATAGGAGCATACCAACACTACCCTTATGTGCCTCATTTAAGCATAGTATAGATGTAATTCTAGGTGGCCCTATGTTGATTTGTTTTATTTTTTTGAATCAAACCTTTGGAGAACCATAAGCAGAAAAAATGAACTCTGCGGACTTAAAGTGAGTTCCTTCCCTTGGCAGGCACCTTTACCAGTTACAAAGTACTGTCACTGATCAACTTTTCTTATTTTCTGTTTTGTAGTACAGTTTGGAGATGCACCCATGGGGGGCGTGCACCTACTGCCTGTGGTGTGTGGGCCTCCTGTGATTTGTGTTACTTGCAGTGTTCCTGGGGGGGGGGGAACTTATCAAGCACGCCCCTGCTATTCGCCCTGTTCAATTCCAAAGGACGCAAAAACGGCAACCCACGTTGTCGGAACAGGTGGAAAGTGCTGTCAGAAATGGGGAAATCAGCCTGAACCCCCAAAAAGGTGCACTAACATTGGGGATCAATGAAGATGTCACCGAATAGGCCTAATAAAGCTGTTTGGGGTTCTGAAGTTGTTTCAATAGCTTCTAATTAGCGTCTTTGTACAAGTGGTGAAGAATGGCATAAAGCAGTATTTTTTGGTGCAAATAAGTAGTCCTGTCAAATTTGGAGTACTTCAAAATGGGTGCTAGCATATTTTAAAGTTTGTAAAGTGAAGTTAAAAATATTGTGGAAAAAACACCTGTTGCATGCACATGCAATCAAAAAAACACCTCACCCCTTATTGCAGACCCCCCAAAGTCTATTTTGCTACTTATTATGTTTGTACCCTAACTTTGTACTTTTTCGCCCCCTTTTTCAAAGTCATTTTTTGGGGTGTTCCATATTTTTTTTGTTTATGGATTTTTTGGCGCAGTTATCCTTTGGGAGGCTGTCCCAAGGGTGCTGAGTGGTTTCCCCACCTTTGCACCCCAAAACCGCAATTCTGCACTTTTTTTCCGCCTACTTTCATAGGCGAATCTTTTCCGCCTATTCCATTGCATTGATTTTCCGTGTAGGTGAAAAGTATTTGCAATTGAATACGGCGTAAAGTTTTCGCCTGGCGAAATAACGTCACCCACGATACTTTTCCGCGGATTCCGACTTTTTGCGGCTAATTGAATATGGACCTAAGTAGCACAGCCCTCATTGGTGCTGCATAGCTGCCTCTGCCCTCCAAGCTAGTATTGATGGTGTCACATTTCCATTACACTGACTTCTGATCCGCCCTTGGTGCAATCTACAATATAGGTTTTATTTGTAAGGGGCAGCCCAGTGCTTATCAAGCCCCCAATATTGTATAGTCATAGCCCACCATGGCGTGACCACACACCCCTCTGGGATGCACAAATTGTGTCCTAAGCATTTATGGAGGGGCCCCAAGAAGTTACTTTACCAGGGACGGAAATTCCTCTTGCCAGCCATGGTTACCATGGTCTTTATGGCTGTGTAACTTGCCTTTTTCTCTTACAAAGCTGACTATACCCACATGTTACATGAAACAACATATCGTTTGTATGATATGTTGTTCACCAGCTGCCTCCACAAGCATGGGGTCATTCATCACATTGACCGATTGAGGAGCATGTATGCTTGATCTGTGGATGCGATGAACGTCCCCGC
Source organism: Taudactylus pleione (assembly GCA_031769625.1). Lineage (NCBI taxonomy): Eukaryota > Metazoa > Chordata > Amphibia > Anura > Myobatrachidae > Taudactylus > Taudactylus pleione. Next base: position 2,889,621 of record JAUIMM010000677.1, read on the forward strand.
AGGAGCACGCATGCTCGGTCATATTGCATACACACTTGCCAACATGGACGATATGTTGGCCCGATCCCCCGGATCTTGCAACATATTGTCTAGTGTGTACCCACCTTTAGTTGCATACATTTGCATTTTCATGTTTTTGCCATCCACCAATTTGAAGGTTCTGCCAATAGGATCAATTAACTAATCAATCAATCCAGCTAATCAATAAAAGTACCAGCATTGGGTCACATTTCTACATTTATTATGCTTGTAAAACACTAATAAAAGTAGTTACATACACATGCAAATCGAAGTGTAAGGACACCCAATACTGAAGCTGTCTTGCAATACACTTGAAAAGCTAAACAGCCTTTTCATTCCAAGATGTAGTTCCACAATAATTTAGCTGTTTTGTCTCATAAGATATCAAAATAAGTGATTTGCCAAGATCACAAACACTGCTTTCTCTGAAGTGTACAGCTAGAGATTAGTGTTTTTAACAGCCGCTTAATTGCATGTTATATCCACAGTTGGCTCGTGTAATAAAACAGATAAGGTTTTATAGATTTTTTTTCTTACATCATCGTCTTCAGCCTCTTAAACAAAACACCAAACAGCGTAAGTTTAATGCTTGCAAGATTTTTTTCTCCACGTAATTAGGCATTTTGTTACAATATGTAGTATGCAATATACACAAAGCTGTTTAGCTTGTTGGATCACAAATCTTTTACAACTGTAAAGTTAATTATACCTTGCAAAGGTGGAGCTGGTGAGATGTCTTTCAGTTAATTCTGTAAACTGAGTACACATTTACCTGACCCAGCGGCTGACTGACCGCTTCGCCGACAAAGCAGTGGATTTTGTAAACATACACACTTACTAATCGAGGGCTCGATGTGTCTGGCTGAACATCACAACTGGACGGGAATTTAAATTTGCCCTCTCATTTGTCAGTGTCGGTGGTCCCTACAACCAGTGTACAGGTGGTCGGTGGGCCGCCCGTACACACGTGCAGATGCACTGATATATCTGCATGATTTCTCGGCATTGGCTGTGCTGCAGGGCCGACCTGATATACGTGTGAACGACGTCATTCACAGACATATCGGGTGTACACACCCGCCGATGCACTCGCGATATATCGTTTGTCGTTCAAATTAACAATAAATCTACAGTTGACAGATCAGCAATTTCTTTAGGTATGAAGTCATAGCTAACATACTGTATCTAAGGAAAGCCTAAAAGCACAGCAAATAGCATAGCTATATCATAACTCATAGCAAACAGTTCAACATTTCATGTACCAAGGGTATAAACTCACAGGATGTTGAGAGGGGATTTCCACTTTCGAACGACTTTGATGAATTAGCACATCCATGCCCTAAATACATAGCTTTTTCCCCAGTGCTTTTGTATAAACAGGCAGTTTAGTTTTGTTTATTTTTGTTGCAATGTGACAGTTATTAAATAGAGCACATTAACGCCAATATATTCCAGTATGACACCATAAAGCACAGCAAAGCACAGGTAAAATAGTCAGCTACTGAACATGTCTAAAGCTGCTCTGAGTATTGTATCATCATTTGTAAATGATTTTGCTAATGGTGCATACACACGGTCAGATTTCTTATCAGGTATGAACGATAACGATTGTAAAAATCGTTCAATCGTTCATATCTTTGACATGTAGGGCATGCATCGACCAACGATGCGCGTTCCCGCATGTCAGATAACGATATCTGACATCAACTGTGTTTGCAGACAGATTTGGACGATTTCATTCATTTTAATACTGTCAGAAATCGTTCATCGTTCATGAAATAGTTTGTCAAATCGTTCATCGTTGATCTAGCAAGTCTGACCGTGTCTATGCACCATAACAATTAAAGCTGAATTTACCACCTGTCAGATTTACACAAGACTAACTATTGCTACATAGACACGGTCAGGGGCAGAACTATGGGAGACAAAGGAGGCGCCTGCTGCCGGGCCCCAGCTCTAAAGGGGCACCTCCTTCATTGTCCACAACATATTCACCCCACTTAGGGCTGTAACTATGTACCCGGAGTGTACTGTCACGGCCGTGCAATACATGGCACCTCTTCCCGGCACCTGAGAAGCCACCATACATTAGCGGAGAGCTCCATGTCAGACCATCAGCTGCTGCCTTCGTCTTTCTGTAGCCTGTCTGCATGCAAATCAGCGGCTGTGATGGGGGGCACCAAATTATAACTTGCCTCCAGGCGTCTGGGATGAACTTACGCCACTGCACACGGTACAACTTGAACAACCATAGATATTGTTGATAGATTTCCCTCCAACTTTCTGTAGTGCAGGGCAAACAATTTTGGTTGCACACACTTATATCTATTACCACTTTCAGACAGAAAATGTCAAAAAACCCAACTTTTACCCGGAATTTTGTGTACCAGTTTTTTTGCCATTTTCTGTCTGATACCCCTTTCACACAGGAAAATTTAAATCCAGGGTAATTCACTTTTACCCAGAATTTGTTAAAACAAACCTGGGTTTTTTCCCTGTGTGAAAGGGTCAACTCTGGACTTATTTCCTGGGTCTACGACCCTGCAAAAAACCAGGGTCGGAGACCTGGGATTTTAGTACTGGATTGACCCTTTTACACAGGGAATAAAACCCAGGTTTTTTAGCAAATTACCGGGTAAAAATGAATTACCCTGGATTTTCATTTTCAGTGTGATAGGGGTATATGATAGCTATTTCAGTGAAGCTATCTTTTTACATGCAAATCTTTACAAAATCGTCCAAGTTGACCTGCATGCATGAAAGACCATAGATATCGTTATCGTTCATGTGGGAACGCACTGCATAAAAATTAACGATATGAACGAGTTATCGTTGAATGATATCGTTGTCGTTCATATCATTCTGGAAAATCGTCCGTGTGTATGCAGCTTAAAGCTATTGGTGCAAGATTTTGAGTGCATCACCATATTATTAAGTAACAATTTTGCAGCTTACTAATGATGTGATACAGACAATGTAGCTACATTGAGCTTGTCATTTCTAGCTACATCTAGCTTGTCATTCACTTCAAACACCCCAGCAGCACCCAGACATAACTCTCACCTCCCTTCAGGGCTGGCGCCAGAGGCCGCTACCCTGCCCAAGATGCTTATAGAACATTGTACTGTAGATCACATTCCTCCTTCCGTACGCCATCTTACCTTTTTAGAAATCATATACAATTTCTAATTTGCATCACTCTAAAAAGTGTACTGTTGGATGGCTTGACATGTTTTGAGATTAATCTTTGTTCTGTACTATTCATGTGTTCCTTTTGTTAATTCACTGTATGAAAGGTGCTAGTTGTACTCAATACATAAATATTTAAAGTAAGCTTTTCCTTACCCACATGATTTAAACTAACTATAAATTTTATGACGTATGTCTAGATATTCTGCCTACATCGGTACTTTCATATTTCTAGAGAACTTTGTTTAGAGTACTTTGCCAGCTGGATGTATTAAGAGACATGTTGGGGAGTCTGAACCTTTAACGTTATTATTAACCAGTTTGTTTTTTGTCATAGCAACTCCGTGAACTGATTGCAGAACACAAACCTCATATAGATAAAATGAACAAAACTGGTCCCCAGCTGCTGGAACTCAGTCCTGAAGAAGGGTTCTTTATCCAGGAGAAATATATATCAGCAGATTCTCTGTACAGTGACATCAAAGAGGTTGTAAAGAATCGGGCAATTGCCTTGGATGAAGCTATTTCTCAGTCATCTCAGGTATTGATTAAAGTCTCATACACATTTTTTTTATCATGGTCTTATCAATCAATAAACAAGCACTGCTGGGTCATTTTGTATCATTAATACATGTTGCTTGTGATATGTTTCCAAACAACACATTATTTTATGCTTGTTTTATGGTAGGAATAGTACATTTTCTCAGGATTAATAATATACTGTATATTAACAGTATTATATTACATTATTCACATAGCAGTAACATTTGTCCCTTCACACACTTAGGTACACAATGGTGTAACTTTAATGTTTTGTAATTCTAGTGAAAACGTATCTCCAGGATATCAGCTCAGTTCACCGACTTGCCCCTCCCTCTCTCTGACCATCGCTTACTCTCCTTCAGCATCACCCTTCCCCTCACTCCTCCCCTCTTCCCTAAACACTCTTACTAGGTGGAATCTTGGCAGACTCTGGATCCGCATTCATCATCTTCACCACTTACTCCTTCCTCACAAAAGACTTTGAGTCTGATTCAGAGACGGATGCAAAAGTGATTGCGCACGCAATCGAGCAATCGTTTGCCAACGCACATGCATATAAGCCGCACTGCACTTGTGCAGCAAACGCACTGCGATCATGGACACATTGGAATCCACCATAGTGTGAGTGACAGGAGGTGGTGACGGGAGGTGGTCAGAAAAAATCAGGCGTTCCTGTCCGTTTAAACGCCGTTACATGGGCGTGCATTTATTAGCCAATGCTATTGCATATGCAGCTCTGCTTGTCTGAAGAGCTCCCAAGGCTGTGGCAGTTCAGACCTGCCGCAAGGTTTAGATGGCTGCCGATGTGACCGATATTTACGCAGGTATGTATCGCCATATGCAGGTAAGAATGCAGCGGTGGGCTTTATGCTCGGGTGATCTTTGCCAACATTAGCATATTTTTGCAGCAGCGTTGCGTATGTAATCACAGCTGTGATCGTATTAGCGTTCATCTCTGAATCGGGCCCTCTATATGGATCATTGCCCACAGCTGTGCTAACCCAGGTACTGCAACATCAGTTAGATACATATACTACACCCGGATCCATTACACAATGCTGCATTATACAAGCTGGTAATATCCTGTCATTATTATACCAGGAGCTGGTTTTCTACATTTGAGACTTTCTATCATGATCAGATTCAATTTAGGTCTAATGTGGTACTTCACATATCCATATTAGAAGAAGCTATTTTAACAACACACATATATATGATTGGATTATTGTTTCTGTATTTTAAACCATTGTGTTGTCTAGGATTTAATAAATGTGTATTGCTAACTCATAGTTTACTTAGATACCCTTTTAATTTATATAAAAGTTTTTAATCTTTCAAATTATTATTCTTTATACCTTGGCGCACTTTATTCCGCTGTCCTTCCTTTCTTGGTTCCGGGTGTGGATTAAACGATCGACAATGTAAAGGTCGACAGTCAATAAGTCAACACCAGATGGTCGACATGCAATAGGTCAACAGGGACAAAATGTCAACAGGGATAAAAGGTTGACTATCAAAATGTCGACAGGTTCAAATGGTCGTCACATTTATTTTGTAATTTAATCCTAACCTTACCCTTGGTTAGTGCCTAACCCTAACGCTCCCCCTAGTGCCTAAACCTAACCTTAGCCTAATCCTCCCACTAGTGACTAAGCCTAACCGTCCCCTCTGGCAGCCTAACCCTAATCATCCCCCAAGTGCCTAACCCTAATCTTAAAAATGTAGAAAAACCATAAATAAGATGTCGACCATTTGTGTGTCAATCATTTGAACTTTTCGACCTTTTAACACTGTCGACCTTTAGTCAGTTGACCTTTTGTACCTGTCGACCTATTGCATGTCAACCATCTAGTGTGGACCTATTGACTGTCGACCTTTAAATTGTCTGTCTTCTATCCGGATCCCCTTGGTTTCTTCTTTGCACTTATTACACGGCATGAAAACTGCATGATAAGTGTTGCCTAATAATTTGCTCCACGAGAGCCAATTGGTTTAGTTTTCTGTACATATTTCAAGTATGCCTTTTTCTTATTCTTGGAGCTTATGCAAGGCTGGTAGAAAAATGGAAGTAACTAGTCATCATCATCAGCTTGTACTTGCACCTTCGTACGGAAAGTGTAAAAGATATGCCTCCTAACATGTAAGAGGCCATACATATTATATTAAAAAAATATTAACGGGATATCCCCTTTATAACCACTGTTTTCTAGGGCTACACGCAGATATAAGGAGGGACTGCAGCAGATATCTCCAATATTTGCCACTGTCCACTCCATTTCCAACTGGAAAAGCAGCCCCTATAGGTTTCTATAGGGGCTGCTAAAAAGTAAGATTCACTGATGGTGGTGTTAGCCCATAATCAGCCTATGGACAGCCTATGGACTACACCTTTGCAAGTTTTAGTGAAGAGGGATCCGTAGAGATCCCTCTCCACCGGCCTCCACTGCTGTATGAGCAGGAAGATGGCCGTCTATGTACATCACACGTGCTGATGCCGAACCTGGAAGTCTGAGTGATAGTGTGAGACTTCTATTACTCTACTTACAGCTCGTCACCAGGATGGGTTCTATAGGAGCACGTTACCCAGCAAGAGAATAAAACTAAATTCAAGTAAATACTTTAATTTTCACTTTGCTTATTTAGTTTCTGTTATCACATCCACACTTTATAATGCGAGATATGATAACTGAGTCCTAAGTGAGATTTCCTTTCACTCACGTTTTGCCTGTTTGGTGGTAAGGATCCATGTGCCCAAATTGCATATGACTCTGCATAGCTACATTTCCATGTGCTCATTATTTGAGCATCCACACAGAATGCGCTATGCAAACGAGCGTACTTTCAAATCACCAGTCCCTATTTTTTTCCTCAGGATGTTCTAAATGTAGAATATTAACAATATGCTACTTTAAGCAGTGCGAAAATATATATTTCTATACTTAAGAGATGATTGGTAATATATAATGTTTAAGCATTGCTTTGAATTATTATTTTTATTTCTAGTTCCACGACAAGATTGACCCAACACTTGAAAACCTGGACCGAATAGCTGAGCGTCTGAGACAGCCACCGTCCATCTCTGCAGAGTGCGAGAAGATCAGAGAACAGATTAGTGAGAATAAAAATGTTTCTGTGGAGCTTGAAAAGCTTCAGCCTGTCTATGAGATGCTGAAGATGCGTGGAGAGGAAATGATCGCCCGCTCAGAAGGGGCTGATAAGGACATCTCAGCCAAAGGTAATTTATTGTGCAAGACAGGGACCATTCTTTTCATTTTCAATGGATGGTAAACAGTAAAGTCTTCACTGCTATTCTTATGTCAGTTACGTTGTTCATAACTCTCTTTTTTTATTGTTGTGAACTGTGTTTTTGGTAACATAAAACTGGTACAATGATCTGTATGTGATGGCCTTTACTTAGGAGTTATTAAGGCGTAATTGCAGCTTTTAAAAAATATAGTAATGTATAAACTAGTCTGAATTATTAGAAGTGAATGTGATTGCAGGCGGAGCTGTTTATACAGTGTCTTTTTTTGCTCCAGCTGTACAAGATAAGCTTGACCAAATGGTCTTTATCTGGGAGGACATCCAGGCTCTGACAGAGGAAAGGGAGGCCCAATTGCTGGATGTGATGGAACTGGCAGAGAAGTTCTGGTGTGATCACATTGCTTTATTAGCCACCATTAAAGATACGCAGGACTTTATCCGTGAACTCGATGAACCTGGAGTTGATCCCTCTGTTGTAAAACAGCAACAGGAGGCAGCAGAGGTGAGATGGCTGAGGAAGACATACAGGGCCTGATTCAGAGCCGGACGCTATTTGCGCTCGCTGGTTCAGAAAAAGGGGCCGGATATTTAAATTGAGCGCTCGCTCTTTGCGGTCTGTTGACGCCTCTATGTCTGAGCAAGCGAACGAAACATGCGCTCGCTATTTTGTAAAGACGCCCCTTGGCCGCTCGCATCATACGTCATCTCCGCTATTTATTAGATTAATCGAGTACATCGAAAGGCGTATGAACTGCTCACTATTCTTGTGGTAGCATTTTCCTACCGCAATCATGCGAGCAGTTCAGGCTAAAAGACACCCGACTGACGTGGTTGATGACGCTGCTTTGTTAATTATGCATACCCTTAAAACGCCCGTTTTGACCGTTTGGCACGCCTGCGTTCGGATCTACACTCCCCGTTTTCAAGCACCTTCCCCCGTTACCACCCACAAACGCCTCATCCTGTCACTCAAATTAACAGGCATTCGCTATTTTGCGAGCACGCGATTTCCGACCGCACTGACTGGTTGGCGCATGCGCATTACGACCCATACGCATGCGCAGATGTGCGAACATCGCTCGGAGCGAACAAGCGGCCGCTTACGAGCGGCTCTGAATCAGGCCCACAGTACTAAGCTGCTAGAGTTGTATATGGTGTCTGACAGGCAAAATATTGGCCCTGTCTCCATATCTGTAAATTAAGATTATTTTTTACCACCATATTCAATGTTTCTATAAATAACCTTGGTGAGTCTGAAAATAAATTGTCATGGATGTATAATTCTCACATCTGTCTTATTCCTTTTTAAAATGTGCTTGATACCTACATACCAACATTGTTGGCCGGACTGATCATTTTGGATAGACCTTTGGTACAGGACTTACAGCACAGTGCGTCTGGTTTTGGTCTGAGATAGTGGCGGGTCCAGAGGTGGGGCTTCAGCGCAGTCCAATATTCAAATAGGGAAGCCACCCCAAATGCTACCAAACATCACTGGTAGTTGGTGTGGCTCCCCTATTTTAATATTGGACTGCGCTGCAGCCACACCTCTGGAGCACGCCACTGGTCTGGGACAATATCCATGAGAATGCTAGGAACCAGTGACTTCACAAGGCACTAAACGATTTTGCCTGCTTGTGGATTGTTAGGGGTAAATTTACTAAAGTGAGCATTTTTAGAAGTGAGTTTTAAAAGTGATGTTGCCCATAGCAACCAATCAGATTCTACACTAGCACCTTCTAGAAGATAATAGCTAGAATCTGATTGGTTGCTTTGGGCAACATCACTTTTAAAACTCTCTTCTAAAAACTCTCACTTTAGTAAATTTACCCCTTAGGCTTCATTCTACCGAATTCCACTTCTGGCTAAAAAAATGGTCTTGTAGTTGTACAGTTGATAAATTACACCAGGATATTACACCAAATTTTCGTTATAATCACATTGAAGCAATGACTCAGCAAATGTTTAGTCTAAAACTGCTGCACTTTTCAACTTCTGCAAGTTCACGATTTAAGGGTGAACTACACCCATTTATCAAAGTTTCATTCAGACATAGGGCTGCCATTGTTTTATTCAACAAGAAAAACTTTATGCAACATGTTTTGTTCAGAAATTAAGACTTGCTGCCACATTTATTGGCTGTTTTGGCTAAGCTGTAATGTATAAAATTAAACCTAAAGTCAAGTATGGTCTGAATATAATATTTATAGAGACTGCTGTGTTCACTATAATTAAGTATTGTGCTAAACAAAGACCATGTTTATTTCATTTTTAGGTAATTAAAGAAGAGATCGATATACTGCAAGAAGAGCTGGACCTTGTCATTGCTCTTGGGTCAGACCTGACTTCTGCTTGTGGTGAACCTGACAAACCTGTTGTGAATAAAAATATAGATGAGGTAAATATTGATTTGATTTATACATTGCTGATAGTATATACACCAAGACGTAAAAATATTATGTTAGAAGGTGACTCTAATGGCTCCATATTAATGGAGTTACCATTAATTACTGGTTTATTTCTAGCTAAACTCGGCATGGGACACACTAAACAAAACCTGGAAGGAGCGAGTTAAGAAGCTGGATGAAGCCATGCAGGCTGCCGTGCAGTATCAGGATGGGCTACAGGTACAGTTCAGTGTCTATAGGGTACAGCGTGCCAGATACATTGTGCCATTTCTGTTAATCCTACATTATGCGTAGTATAGCATACCCAGCACAGCGTAATATGTGTTTTATTATATGTGTTGTTTCATGTTAGAGGTGGTGAGATTATCTGTTCTTTCATGTTCAATATATGTTATGGACTCCATTACCATGCATAATTGTAATTATTGTGTTATTTTGGTAATGTTCTCAGGCTATTGATCTGACAGGACCAATCTTCCAAATAGTCTCCATTTATTGATGTGTAATATTGTCGCCTATGTTAGAACATTATGTCATTTCTCTTAGGCACTCTTTGACTGGGTGGATTTCGCCACAGGGAGGATAGAGTCGATGTCACCAATAGGAACGGATTTAGAAACAGTGAAGCAGCAAATGACTGAGCTTAAGGTACAGTAACAAGTCATCTCTGTTGGGTTATTTCTTAGTATACTGCATGTACTGTATGTAAGGTATGGGAAGCAGCCCATAGGTCCTGTTATGATGACAATATAGTGTTGAAGCTTTCAGCTATGTGTCTTGTCTTACGAGCTTCATTTGTCACTGCAGCAATTCAAGACAGAGGCTTATTATCAGCAAATAGAACTGGAGAGGCTGAACCACCAGAAAGAGCTGTTGCAGAAGAAGGTGACAGACGAGAATGATAAGCTAGCTGTTGAAGACTCCTTCAAAGAACTGAAATATTTATGGCAAGCTG